>JAVJIF010013869.1:0-55000 GCA_038442645.1 Agave tequilana
AAAACCATGTTTTCTCCCTGTTTGGCTCTTCTAAGGCCTAATTTTGACAAATCGGGACTGAAATTTTGAATTTTGTCAAACTTTCCAATTAAGACTTGAAACAAGGTTAATTACTAGTAGTTTTACATAAAAACTATTTAATATTAATCCCAACTCTTGAAACCACGTTTTCTCCCTGTTTGGGCCCTATTCGACTATTATATGTCCTAGTTTAGGTCATCGGGGCTGAAAGTTTGTCTTTAGGTCAAACTTCACAATTAAGACTAGAAATAAGTTTAGTTAGTAGTAATTATATATCGAACTATGTAATACTACTCCCGGCTCTTGAAAATAACGTTTTCACCCTCTTGGAACCCTATTCGTTTTTATAAAGCGCCAACTTAGGCTGAAAATTTGACTGTAGTCAAACTTCTAAATTAAGACTTCAAGGGACAAGTTTAATTAGTAGTAATTACATACAGAAACTATGCAATACTACTCTGGGCTCTTGAAAACCAAGTTTTCTCCCAGTTTGGTTTTGGTCAAACATTTTCAATTAAGACTAAAAATAATGTTAATTAGTAGTAACTTTACATAGAAGCTATGTAATACCCACTAAGGCTCTTGAAAACAAGTTTTCTCCTGTTTAGGCATTCTGCTCTAATGAGGCCTAGTTCAAACGAATCAAGGCTGAAAGTTTGACTTTTGGCAAAACATCCTAATTAAGACTAGAAATAAGGTAAATTAGAAGTAATTGTACATAGAAATTATGTAATACAACTTACGTCTCTTGAAAACTATATGTTCTGCTCGTTTGGGCCCTAATTCAGCTCTTATAAGGTCTAGTTCAGGCCAACTGGAGCTGAAAGTTTTCACTTTTGGTCAAAATCACTTGTGGTCAAAGTTCAGGCCCCAATTAGTAGTACTTGTACATATAATTATGTAATACTACTTTCGACTCTTGAAAATCATATTTTCTTTCCTGTAAGGCCCTATTCAGCTCTTTTATAAGGCCTGCTTCATGCTAATCATGTTTGAAAGTTTGATTTTTGGTCAAACTTCATGATAAATAGTAGAAATAAGGTTAATTAGAAGTAATTCTACATAGAAATAATGTAATACCACTCACGGCTCTCGAAAAATATGTTTTCTGCCCGTTGGGCCCAATTCGGCTTTTATAAGGCGTAGTCAGGCCAAGCGAGATTGAAAGTTATACATTTAGTCAATATTTTCAATTAACACTTGAAACAAGTTATTAGAAGTAAATTGTATATAAAAAACTATGTAATACTATATTCGGCTCTTGAAACCCACGTTTCTCCCCATTGAGTCCTATTCTGCTCTATTATAAGGCCTAAGTTCTGGCCAATCGGGACTAAAGGTTTGAATTTTACTTAATTTTCAAATTAAGACATGAAACAAGTTTAATTTGTAGAAGTTGTACATAAAAACTATTTAATACTAGTCTCAGCACTTGAAAACTATTATTTTCTGCTCGTTTGGGACCTATTCGGCTCTTATATGGCCTAGTTCAGATTAATCGGGGCTGAAAGTTTGACTTTTGGTCAAACCTCCAATTAATATAAAAAAAAGTTTAATTAGTTTTAATTGTATGTAGGAACTATGTAATAATACTCTTGGCTTTTGAAAACCACATTTTCTCCCTGTTTGCCCTATTCCGCTCTTATAAGGCCTAGTTCAGGCCAATCGGAGCTGAAAGTTAGACTTCTAGTCAATTTTTCAAATTAACATTAAAAATAAGTTTAATTAGTATTAATTGTACATAAAAACTATGTAATACTATTTGGCTCTTGAGAACATATTTCTCTCCCGCTTTGGGACCTACTCGGCTCTATAATGCCAAAATCAGGCCAATCAGGGCTGAAATTTGACTTTTAGTTCAAATTTCTAACTTTAAAACTAAAAATAAGTTTTATTAGTAGTAATTTTACATAGAAACTATGTAATACTATTCCGGACTCTTGAAAATTAAATTCCTTCCCATTTAGGCCGTATTCAGCTCTTATCAGACCAAGTTCAGGCCAATCGTGCTGAAAGTTTGACTATTTATTGTACATCCCAATTAAGACTGAAAATACGTTTAATTATTAGCAATTGTACATAAAAATCATGTAGTATTAATCTCGGCTCTTGAAAACCACGTTTTCTGACCTTTTGGCTATATCTGCTCTTATAAGACCTAGTTCAAGCCACTCGAAATTAAAAGTTAGACTTTAGTCAAACGTCTCAATTAATAATACAAATAAGTTAATTAATAGATATTATATATAGAAATTATGTAATACCACTCATGGCTCTTGAAAAGTATGGTTTCTTATCATTTGGGCCCTATTCGACTTTTATAAGGCCTAGTTCAGGACAATCGGAGCTGAAAGTTTGAGCAATATTCAAAAACTTCCAATTAAGACTAGTAAAAAGTGTACTTAGTAGTAATTTTACACAAAAATCTGTAACACCACTCACGGCACGTCAAAACCATGCTTTCTCTCTATTTGGGCCCTATTCATTTCTTATAAGGCGTACTTCAAGTCAATCGGGGGCTGAAACTTTGACTTTTAGTGAAACTTTCAAATTTAGACTACAAATAAGTATAATTATTAGTAATTGTATATGAAAACTTTGTAATGCTACTCCTGGCTCTTGAAAACTATGTTTTCTCCCCGTTTGGGCTAATTCGGTTATTATAAGGCCTTATCAGGCCAATCAGAATTTAAAGTTAGACTTCTGGTCAAACTTCCCAATTAAGACAAAAAAAAACAAGGTTAATTAATAAAAATTAAACATAGAAACTATATAATACTACTCCGGCTCTTGAAAATCATATTTTCTCCCCGTTTGGGCCTAATTCGGGTCTTATAAGGCCTAGTTCAGGCAAATCAGAATTTAAAGTTAGATTTTTGGTTAAATTCACAATTAGACTAGAAACAATGTTAGTTAATTGAAATTGTGCATAGAAACTATATAATACTCCTCATGGATCTCGAAAAATCATGTTTCTCACTGTTTGGGCCCTATTCGGCTATATAAGGCCAAGTTCAGGCCGATCGGGGCTAGAAGTTTGACCTTTGATTAAACTTCCAATTTAGACTAAAAATAAGTTTAATTAGTACTAATTGTACATAAAAACTATGTAATACCACTAACGTCTCTTGAAAATCCTGTTTTCTCTCAATTTTGGCCCTATTCCGCTTTTATAAGGCATAGTTGAGGCCAATTAGGATTGAAAGTTAGATTTTTGGTCAAACATTCAATTAAGAATGGAAACATGGTTAATTAAAATAAATTGTATATATAAACTATGTAATACCACTCACGACTCTTGATAACTATGTTTTTTATCCGTTTGGGTCCTATTATGCTCTGATAAGGACTTGTTCTGGCCAATTAGGGCTGAAAGTTTGACTTGTTTTAAACTTTCCAATTAAGCCAAAAAATTAGGTTAAAGTAGTAATTTTTATATAGAAAGTATGTTATAGCACTCACGACTCTTGAAAACCATATTTCTCCTTATTTGGGCTCTTTTCGGCTCTCAAAATGCCTAATTCAAGCCAATTTATAATGCCTAGTTCAGGTCAATCGGGACTGAAAGTTTGACTTTGGTCAAACTTTCAAATTAAGTCAAGAAAAAAATTAATTAGCAGTAATTGTACATAGATATTATGTAATATGAATCATGACTCTTGAAAACTATGTTTTCTTGAATAAGGCTAATTCAGGCCAATCAAGATTAAAAGTTTGTCTTTTGGTCAAACTTCCCAATTAAGATTAGAAATAAGTTTCATTAGTAGTAATTGTATATAGAAACTATCTAATACTACTCCTGGTTCTTGAAAACAATATTTTTTCCCCGTTCGAGCACTATTAGAATCTTATAAAGCCAAGTTTAGGCCAATCATGGCTCAGAGATTGACTTTTGGTCAAACTCCACGATTAAGAGTAGAAACAAGGTTATTATTTAGTAGCAATTGCATATAGAAACTATGTAATATCACTCAAGACTCTTGAAAACCATATTTTCTCCCCATTTAGGCCCGATTCGTCTCCTATAAGGCTTAGTTCAGAGCAATCTGGGCTGAAAGTTTTACTTTGGTCAAACTTCCAAATTAAGATTAGAAACAAGCTTAATTAGTAGAATTATCCACAAAAACTATGTCATACTTCTCTCGGCTCTTGAAAATCATGTTTTTCCTTTTTGAGCCCGATTTGACTCCTATAAGGATTAGTTCAGGCCAATCAGCACTGAAAGTTTGACTATTAGTCAAACTTCCCAATTACACTAGAAATAAGATAAATTAGTAGTTATTGTACATAAAAATTGTGCAACATCACTCACCGCTTCGAAACCACGTTTCCCCCATTGGGCCCTATTTAGTTAAATAAGGCCTACTTCTTGCCAATCAGGGGTTAAAGTTTGACTTTTGGTCAAACTTCACAATTAATACTAGAAACAAGTTTAATCAGTCATAATTGTATATAAAAACGATGTAATACTACTCCTGATTCTTGTAAATCATGTTTTCTCCTTATTTGAGCCAATCTGGCTTTGATATGGCCCAGTTTAGGTCAATTAAGGCTGAATATTTGCCTTTGAATCAAACTTCCTAATTAAGATTAGAAACAAGTTTAATTAGTAATATTTATATTAGAAAACTATGTAATACTACTCCCAACTCTTGAAAACCAAGGTTTCTCCCCGTTTGGGTCCTACTCTGCTCTTATAGGCTTAGCACAGGCCAATCGGGCTGGAAAGATTGACTTTTAGTCAAACTCCCAATTAAGACTAGAGATAAGTTTAATTAGTATTAATTATACATAAAAACTATATAATACTACTCTGAGCTCTTGAAAACATGTTTTCTCCTGGTTTGGGCTCGATTCGGCTCTTATATAAGGCCTATTTCAGGCCAATCGGGCTGAAAGTATAATTTTTGGTTAAAGTTTTTAGTTAAGACTAAAAATAAGGTAAATTGAAGTAATTATGCACAGAAATTTTGCAACACCGCTCATGGCTCCTGAAAACCACATTTTTCCCCATTCGGGCTCTATTCGGCTCTAATTAAGGCCTAGTTCAGGCTAATTGGGGCTAAAATTTGATTTTTAGTCAAATTCCCAATTTAGAGAAGAAATAAGGATAATTAGAAATAATAGTATATTGACCATACGGAATACTTCTCACGGCTTTTGAAAACCATATTTTCCTTATTTAGGCCCTCATCGTCTCTTATAAGGCCAAGCTCAAGCCAATCGCGGATGAATATTTGACTCATGGTCAGACTTTCAATTAAGACTTGAAATACGGTTCATTAGTAGTAATTGATATGATAACTATATAATATTAATCTCGGCTCTTGAAAACCATGTTCTCTGCCCGTTTGGGCCCTATTTGGCTCTTATGTGCCTAGCTTAGGCCGATCAGGACAGAAAGATTTACTTTTAGTCAAACTTTCAAATTAAGACTAGAGAACAAGTTAATTTAGTATTAATTGTACATAAAAAACTATGTAAAACTACTTTAGGCTATTGAAAACCTCATTTTCTCCTCGTTGAGCCTTATTTGGATCTTAAAAGGCCCAATTCAGACCAACCGGGATTAAACATTTAATTTTTTGTCAAACTTCCCAATTAAGACTAAAAATAAAGTTAATTAAAACTATGTAATACCACTCATGACTGATGGAAACCATATTTTTCTCCTTGTTTGGGCCCTGTTAGGCTTTTATAAGTCCAAGTTAAGGCCAATCAGAGCTGAAAGTTGACTTTTGGTCAAACTTTTCAATTAAGACTAGAAATAGAGTTATTTAGTAGAAATTGCACATAGAAACTATATAATACTAATTTCGGCTCTTGAAAATCATGTTTTCTTTCTGTTTGGGACCTATTCGGCTCTTATAAGGCCTAATTCAAGCTAATCGGGCTAAAAGTATGGTTTTGGTGAAACTTCCCAATTTAGACTTGAAACATGATTTATTAGTCGCAATTGTACATAGAAACTATGTAATATTAATCTCGGCTCTTGAAAATCACGATTTAAACCATTTGGGCCCTATTTGGCTCTTATGTGGATTAGTTCATATCAATCATGGCTGAAAGCTTGACTTTTAATCAAACTTTTTAATTAAGATTAGAAACAAGTTTAATTAGTAATTGTACACAGAAACTATATAATACTACATCCCGGCTCTTGAAAATCACGCTTTCTCCCCGTTTGGGCCCAATTCGGCTTATATGGCCAAGTGCAGGCCAATTGAGATTACAAGTTTCACATTTGGTTTAACTTTCCAATTAAGACTAGAAATAAGGTCAATAATATTAGTTGTACTTAGAAACTATTTAATACCCCTCATATCTCTTGAAAACCAAATTTTATCCCCGTTGGGCCCTATTCGGCCATTAAAAGGCTTAGTTCAGGCCAATCCGAGCTGAAATTTGACTTTTGGACAAACTTCCATTAAAACCATCTTAATTAGTTGTACTTAGAAACCATATTTTCTACCCATTTGGCTCTATTCGGCTCATATATAGCCTAGTTCAGATCAGTCGGGACTGAAAGTTTGACTTTTAGTCAAAATTTTCAATTAAGACTAAAACAAGTTTAATTAGTTGTAGTTGTACGTAGAAACTATGTAATACTACGCTTGGATCTTTAAACCACATTTTCTCCCCAGTTTGGGTCAAATTCGGCTCAAATAAGGCCTAGTTCAGGCCAATCGGGATTGAAAGTTTGACTTTTATTTAAACTTTCTAATTAAGAGTAGAAATATGGTTAATTAATAAAAATTATATATATAAACTTTATAATACCACTCATGGCTCTTAAAACCCATGTTTTCTCCCTTTGACCCTGTTCGGCTCTTTAAGGCCTAGTTCATCCCAATCGGGTTTAACAGTTTGATTTTTAGTTGAACTTTACAATTAAGATAAGAAACAAGGTTAATTAGTAGTAATTTTACATAGAAATTATGTATATCACTCACGGCTCTTGAAAACCATATTTTCCTTCTTTCGGGCCTATTCAGCTCTAATAAGACCTAGTTCATATCAATCGGGGCTTAAAGTTAGACTTTGGTCAAACTTCACAACTAATACTAGAAATAAGGATAATTTGTGGTAATTGTATATTGAAATTATGTATACCACTCACGGCTCATGAAAACCATATTTTTTGCACCTTTGGGCCCTACTCAGATCTTATAAGGCCTAGTTCAGGCAAATCATGACTGAAAGTTTGACTTTTGGTCAAAATTTTAAATTAAGTCTAGAAAAAAAGTTTAATTATTAATGCCTGTACTTATATACAATATACCAGCTCTTGAAAACCATGTTTTTCCCCCATTTGGGACCAATTCGGCTCTTATAAGGCCTAGTTCAGGCCAATCGGGATTAGTAGTTTGACTTTTAATTAACTTCCCCAAAACACTAGAAATAAAGTTAACTAGTTGTAAACTATACATAAAAACTACATAATATTACTCACGGCTCATGAAAATCATACTTTCTCCCTGTGGTACCCAATTCGGCACTTATAAGGCTTAGTTTAGGCCAATCAGGGCTGAAAGTTTGACTTTGGTCAAACTTTTAAATTAAGACTTGAATAAAGGTTAATTAGTAGTAATGTTGCATCGAAACTATGAAAGACCACTCACGACTCTTGAAAAACTTGTTTTCTCCCCGTTTGGTCCTATTCAGCTCTTATAAGCCTAGCTTAGTCCAATCAGGGCTGCAATTTGTCATTTGATTAAATTATCCAATTAAGGCTAGAAATAAGGAAAACTAGTAGTAATTGTATATAAAAATTATGTAACACCATTCACGGCTCCTGAAAACCACGGTTTTTCCCCGTTTGGCCCATTCAGCTCTTATAAGGCTTAGTTCAAGCCAATCGGGTTTAAAAGTTTGATTTATGGGTCAAACTTCTCTATTACTAGAAATAAGGTTAATTATCATTAATTGTACGTAGAAACTACAAATAGTGCTCAATGCCCCTGAAAACCTTGTTTTTTGCACGTTTGGGCCCTATTCGGACCTTATAAGGCCTAGTGTAAGCCAATTTTGATTTTTAGTTAAACTTCTCAATTAAGACATGAAATAAGTTAATTAGTAGTAATTGAACATAGAAACTATATAAAATACTCCTTGCTCTTGAAAATCTTATTCCCCCCCCCCCCCCGTTTGGGCCCTACTCGGCTCTTATAAGGCCTTAGTTTAGTTCAATCAGGGCTGAAAGTTTAACTTTTAGTCAAACTTTCTAATTAAGATTAGAAATAAGTTTAATTAGTCATAATTTTATATAGAAACAATGTAATACTACTTCAGGCTCTTGAAAACCTCATTTTCTTCCCGTTTGGGCCCTCCTATTCGCATCTTATAAGGCCTAATTTGACCAAACAGGGCTGCCAGTTTGAATTTTGGTCAAACTTCCTAATTAAGACTGGTAACAGTTTATTAGTAGTAGTTGTGCATAGAAATTATATAATACCACTCATGGCTCATGAAAATCATGTTTTCTCCCCGTTTTGGGGTCAATCGGCTCTTATATGGCATAGTTGAGGCCATCAAGATTGAAAATTAGACTTTTGATCAAATTTCAAAAAAAAGAATGGAAACATGGTTAATTAAAAGAAATTGTACATAGAAACTATGTAATACCACTCACGGCTCTTGAAAATAATGTTTTCTCCCTATTTGGGCCCTATTAGACTGTTATAAGGCCTAATTCCGGCTAATCGGGGCTGAAAGTATTATTTTTTTTAAACTTTTCAATTTGGACTAGAATAAGGTTAATAAGCAGTAATTTTACATAGAAAGTATGTAATATTACTCACAACTCTTAAAAACCATGCTTTCTCCTTGTTTGGGCTCTTTTGGCTCTTACAATGCCTAGTTCAGGCCAATCGGGGTTGAAACTTTGATTTTTGGTCAAACTTTTAAATCAAGACAAGAAAAAGTTTAATTAGTAGTAATTATAGGTAGAAACTGGTAATACAACTTCGCGCTTTTGAAAACCAAATTTTCTCCCCGTTTGGGCCCTGTTCGGCTCTTACAAGGCGTAATTCAGGCCAATCAGGATTGAAAGTTTGACTTTTGGTTTAACTTCCTAATTAAGATTAGAAAAACAGTTAATACTAGTAATTGTACATATAAAACTATGTAATTCCACTCATGACTCTTGAAAACTATGTTTTCTCCCAATTTGGGCCCTATCGGCCTTTATCAGCCTAACTCAGGCAAGTTAGGGGTAAAAAAGTTTGATTTTTGATCAAACTTCTTAATTAAAACTAGAAACAAATTTAATTAGTAGTAATTGTACATAAAAAATTATGTAATATACTCTCAGCTCTTGAAAAAACTATGTAATACTACTCTCGGCTCTTGAAAATCACGTTATCTTATAAGGCATAGCTCGGTCAATCGGGACTGAAAGTTTGATTTCTAGTCAATTTTTCAAATTAAGATTAAAAAACAAATTTAATTAATTGTAATTGGGCATAGAAACTATGTAATACTATTCTCGGCTCTTAAAAACCTCATTTTTCCCCATTTCGGCTAGTTTAGGCTAATCGGGATTAAAAATTTGAATTTTAGTCATGCTTTCTAACTAAGACTAGAAAACAAGGCTAATTAAAAGCAATTATACATAAAAACTATGTAATATTAATTTTAGCTCTTGAAAACCAGTTTTCTGCCTGTTTGGGCCCTTTTCGGCTCTTATATGGCGTAGTTAGGTCAGTCGGGGCTGAAAGGTTGACTATTGGTCAAACTTCTCATTTAAGACTAGAAATAAGTTTAATTAGTTGTAATTGTATATAAAAATTGTGTTATACTACGCCGGGCTCTTTAAAACCATATTTTCTCCCATGTTTGGCCCCAATTCGGCTCTCATAAGGCCTAATTTAGGTTAATCGGGATTGAAAGTTCGTCTTTTGATCAAACTTCCTAATTAAAACTAAAAACAATGTTAATTAAAAAAATTAAACGTAGAAACTTCGTAATACCACTTAGGGCTCTAGAAAACCATATATTCTCTCTTTTTGGGCCCTATTGGCTCTCATAAAGCCTAGTTCAGGCCAATTAATTGGGGCTGACGGTTTGACTTTTGGTCAAACTTTCCAATTAAGACCAGAAACATGGTTAATTAGTAGTAATTTCATAGAAACTATGTAATGCCACTCTTGGCACTTGAAAATCATGTTTCTCCCCGTTTGGGCCCTAATCAGATCGACTCTTATAAGGCCTATTTAAGGCTAATCAGGGATGAAATTTTGACTTTTTGTCAAACTCCCATTAGGATTAGAAATAAGGTAAATCAATAGAAATTGTACATAAAAATTTTGTAGCAATTGTACATAGAAATTATGTAACATACTCTCAGCTCTTGAAAAAAACTATGTAATACTACTATCGGCTCTTGAAAATCACGTTAGCTTATAAGACATAGCTCAAATCAATCAGGGCTCAAAAATTTGACTTTTGGTCAAACATCATAATTAATACTAGAAATAAGTTTAATTAATAGTATTTTTATTAGAAACTATGTAATACTACTCTCAACTCTTGAAAATAAAGTTTTCTCCCCGTTTAGGTCCTATTCGGCTCTTATAAGGCCTAGCACAGGCCAATCGGGCTGAAAAGATTGACTTTAGTCAAATTTCCCAATTAAGACTAGAGACAAGTTTAATTAGTATTAATTATACATAAAAACTATGTAATACTACTCTGGACACTTGAAAACCATGTTTTCTCCCAGTTTGGGCCCAATTCAGCCTTATATAAGGCCTAGTTCAGGCCAATCGGGGCTGAAAGTATAACTTTTGGTTAAAGTTTTTAATTAAGACTAGAAACAAGGTAAATATAGTAATTGTGTATAGAAAATTTTGCAACACCGCTCATGGCTCCTGAAAACTACGTTTTTCCCCATTTGGGCCCTATTCGGCTCTTATTAAGGCCAAGTTCTGGCTACTTGGGGCTAAAATTTAATTTTTGGTTAAACTTCCCAATTTAGAGTAGAAATGAGGATAATTTAAAATAATAGTATATTGAACATATGCAATACTTCATACGGCTCTTGAAAACCATATTTTCTCCTTACTTAGGCCCTCCTCGTCTCTTATAAGGCCAAGCACAAGCCAATCGCGGATCAATATTGACTCGTGTCAGACTTTCCAATTAAGACTTGAAACACAGTTAATTAGTAGTAATTGATATGCTAATTGTATAATATTAATCTTGGCTCTTAAAAACCATGTTCTCTGCCCGTTTGGGCTCCATTTGGCTCTTATATGCCTAGCTTAGGCCAATCGGGACAGAAAAATTTACTTTTGGTCAAACATCTCAATTTAGACTTGAAACAAGATTTATTAGTCGCAATTGTACAGAGAAACTATGTAATATTAATTCCGGCTCTTGAAAACAACGATTTAAGCCCATTTGGGCCCTATTTGGCTCTTATATGGCTTAGTTCATATCAATTATGGCTGAAAGTTTGACTTTTAATCAAACTTCTCAATTAGGACTAGAAACAAGTTTAATTAGTAATTGTACATAAAAACTATATAATACTACTCCCTGGCTCTTAAAAATCACGTTTTCTCCCCGTTTGGGCCCAATTCGGCTCTTATATGGCCTAGTGCAGGCCAATCGAGATTACAAGTTTTATTTTTGGTTAACTTCCAAATTAAGACTAGAAACAAGGTTATTTAATACTAGTTGTACTTAGAAACTATTTAATACCCCTCATATCTCTTGAAAACCAAATTCTCCCCATTTGGGCCTTATTCGGCCCTTATAAGGCTTAGTTCAGGCCAATCCGGGCTGAAATTTGAATTTTGGTCAAACTTTCCAATTAAGATGAGAAACAAGGTTAATTAGTAGTAATTGGACATATAAACTATATAATATTGCTTTCGGCTATTTAAAGCTACATTATCTCCCTGTGTCGCGCTTTTCGACTCATTAAAGCGCTATTGCACACCGCTCATGGCTCCTGAAAACTACGTTTTTCCCCATTGGGCCCTATTCGGCTCTTATTAAGGCCAAGTTCTGGCTACTTGGGGCTAAAATTTAATTTTGGTTAAACTTCCCATTTAGAGTAGAAATGAGGATAATTTAAAATAATAGTACATTGAACATATGCAATACTTCATATGGCTCTTGAAAACCATATTTTCTCCTTACTTAGGCCCTCCTCGTCTCTTATAAGGCCAAGCACAAGCCAATCGCGGATCAATATTTGACTCGTGTCAGACTTTCCAATTAAGACTTGAAACACAGTTAATTAGTAGTAATTGATATGCTAATTGTATAATATTAATCTTGGCTCTTGAAAACCATGTTCTCTGCCCGTTTGGGCTCCATTTGGCTCTTATATATGCCTAGCTTAGGCCAATCGGGACAGAAAAATTTACTTTTGGTCAAACATCTCAATTTAGACTTGAAACAAGATTTATTAGTTGCAATTGTACAGAGAAACTATGTAATATTAATTCCGGCTCTTGAAAACAACGATTTAAGCCCATTTGGGCCCTATTTGGCTCTTATATGGCTTAGTTCATATCAATCATGGCTGAAAGTTTGACTTTTAATCAAACTTCTCAATTAGGACTAGAAACAAGTTTAATTAGTAATTGTACATAAAAACTATATAATACTACTCCCTGGCTCTTAAAAATCACGTTTTCTCCCCGTTTGGGCCCAATTCGGCTCTTATATGGCCTAGTGCAGGCCAATCGAGATTACAAGTTTTATTTTTGGTTTAACTTCCCAATTAAGACTAGAAACAAAGGTTATTTAACTAGTTGTACTTAGAAACTATTTAATACCCCTCATATCTCTTGAAAACCAAATTCTCCCCATTTGGGCCTTATTCGGCCCTTATAAGGCTTAGTTCAGGCCAATCCGGGCTGAAATTTGAATTTTGGTCAAACTTTCCAATTAAGATGAGAAACAAGGTTAATTAGTAGTAATAATGGACATAAAATATATAATATTGCTTTCGGCTATTTAAAGCTACATTATCTCCCTGTGTCGCGCTTTTTGACTCATTAAAGCGCTAATTCAGGGCAATTGTGGCTCAAAGTTTGACTTTATCAAATTTCTAAATTAAGATATGAAACAAGTTTAATTAGTAGTAGTTTTATATAAATACTATGTAATACTACTTTCAGCTCTTGAAAATCACATTTTCTCCCCGTTTGGGCCCTAATTGGCTCTTATAAGGCCTAGTTCAATACAATCGGGGATGAATATTTGATTATTTATAAACTTACCAATTAAGACAGAAAACAAGGTTAATTAGTAGCAATTGTACATATAAACTATTTAATATTAATCCTAGCTTTTTAAAATCACATTTCCTGCCCGTTTGACTCTTATCCGGTTCTTATAAGGCCTAGTTCAGACCAATCGGGATTGAAAGCTAGACCTTTAGTCAAGCTTCCTAATAAGACTAGAAAAACAAGTTTAATTAGTAGTAATTATACATAGAAACTATGTAATATTAATTCTGGCTCTTGAAAACCATATTTTTGCCCATTTGGGCTCTATTCGGCTCTTATATGGCCTAGTTTAGATCAGTCGGGACTGAAAGTTTGACTTTTGATCAAACTTTCCACTTAAGACTAAAAACAAATTTAATTAGTTATAGTTGTACGTAGAAACTATGTAATACTGCACCAGGATCTTTAAACCACATTTTCTCTCCCATTTAGGCTAATTTCGTCTCTTATAAGGCCAAGTTCAGGCCAATCGAGATTGAAAGTTTGACTTTTGGTCAAACTTCTAATTAAGAGTAGAAACATGGTTAATTAATAAAAATTATATATAGAAACTTTATAATACAACTCATGGCTCTTAAAGCCCATGTTTTCTCCCTTTGGCTCTGTTCGGCTCTTAAGGCCTAGTTCAGGCTAATCGGGTTTGACAGTTTGACTTGTAGTTAAACTTTACAATTAAGACAAGAAACAAGATTAATTAATAGTAATTTTACATAGAAACTATGTAATACCACTTACAGCTCTTTAAAACCACATTTTCCTCCTTTTATGGCTTATTCAGCTCTAATAAGACCTAGTTCATTTATAAAGTTTGACTTTTGGTCAAACTTCACAACATATATTAGAAATAAGGATAATTTGTGGTGATTGTTATGTAATACCACTCACGGCTCTTGAAAATCATATTTTTTGCACCTTTGGGTCCTACTCAGAACTTATAAGGTCAGTTCAAGCAAATCGGGGCTGAAAGTTTGACTTTTGGTCAAAATTTTAAATTAAGTCTAGAAAAAAGTTTAATTACTAATGTCTGTACTTAGATACCATGTACCAGCTCTTGAAAACCATGATTTCTCCCCCGTTTGGGACCAATTTGGCTCTTTAAGGCCTAGTTCAGGCCAATCGGGATTAGTAGTTTGACTTTTGATCAAACTTCCCAAAAAGACTAGAAATAAAGTTAACTAGTAGTAACTGTACATAAAAACTACGTAATATTACTCATGGCTCTTGAAAATCATATTTTCTCCCTGTTGGTGCCTAATTCGACACTTATAAGGCTTAGTTCAGGCCAATCAGGGCTGAAAGTTTGACTTTTGGTCAAACTTTTAAATTAAGACTTGAATCAAGGTTAATTGTAGTAATGTTGCATCGAAACTATGAAAGACCACTCAGACTCTTGAAAAACTTATTTTCTCTCTGTTTGGTCCTATTCAGCTCTTATAAGCCCTAGCTCAGTCCAATCAGGGCTGCAATTTATCATTTGATTAAATTACCCAATTAAGGCTTGAAATAAGGCAAACTAGTAGTAATTGTACATAAAAATTATGCAACACCATTCACGGCTCCTAAAAATCACATTTTTTTGCCGTTTGAGCCCATTCAGCTCTTATAAGGCTTAGTTCAAGCCAATTGGGGCTGAAAGTTCAATTTATGGGTCAAACTTCTCAATTACTAGAAATAATGTTAATTATAATTAATTGTACGTAGAAACTATGTAATAGTGCTCAATGCCCCTGAAAACCATTTTTCTGCACATTTGGGCCCTATTTGGACCTTATAAGGCCTAGTGTAAGCCAATTTGACTTTTAATTAAACTTCTCAATTAAGACATGAAACAAGGTTAATTAGTAGTAATTGAATATAGAAACTATGTAATACTACTCTCGGCTCTTGAAAATCTTATTTCTCCCCCTTTTGGGTCCTACTCGGCTCTTATAAGGCCTTAGTTCCGTTCAATCGTGGCTGAAAGTTTAACTTTTAGTCAAACTTTCTAATTAAAACTAAAAATAAGTTTAATTAGTAGTAATTTTATATAAAAACTATGTAATACTACTTCAGGCTCTTGAAAACCTCATTTTCTCCCCGTTTTGGCCCTATTCGCATCTTATAAGGCCTAGTTTGGACCAAATAGGGCTGCAAGTATGAATTTTGGTCCAATTTCCTAATTAAGACTGGTAACAAGTTTATTAGTAGTAGTTGTGCATAGAAATTATGTAATACCACTCATGGCTCATGAAAATCATGTTTCTCCCCTTTTTGGGGTCAATCCGGCTCTTACATGGCATAGTTGAGGCCATCAGGATTGAAAATTAGACTTTTGATCAAACTTTCAAATAAAGAATGGAAACATGGTTAATAAAAGAAATTGTACATAAAAACTATGTAATACCACTCACGGCTCTTGAAAATCATGTTTTTTCCCTATTTGGGCCCTATTAGACTGTTATAAGGCCTAATTCTGGCTAATCGGGATGAAAGCTTGATTTTTTTTTAAATTTTCAATTAGGATTAGAATAAGGTTAATAAGCAGTAATTTTACATAGAAAGTATGTAATATTACTCACGACTCTTAAAAACCATATTTTCTCCTTGTTTGGGCTCTTTGGCTCTTATAATGCCTAGTTTAGGCCAATCGGGGTTGAAACTTTGAATTTTGATCAAACTTTTAAATCAAGACAAGAAAAAGTTTAATTAGTAGTAATTATAGGTAGAACTGTGTAATACAACTTCGCGCTCTTGAAAACCAAATTTTCTCCTCGTTTGGGCCCTGTTCGGCTCTTACAAGGCCTAGTTCAGGCCAATCAGGATTGAAAGTTTGACTTTTGGTTTAACTTTCTAATTAAAATTAGAAATACAGTTAACTAGTAGTAATTATACGTATAAACTATGTAATTCCACTCATAACTCTTGAAAACTATATTTTCTCCCAATTTGGGCCCTATTCGGCTCTTATCAGGCTTAACTCAGGCAAGTTGGGGGTAAAAAAGTTTGATTTTTGATCAAACTTCTAATTAAGACTAGAAACAAATTTAATTAGTAGTAATTGTACATAGAAATTATGTAATATACTCTCAGCTCTTGAAAAAACTATGTAATACTACTCTCGACTCTTGAAAATCACGTTAGCTTATAAGGCATAGCTCAAATCAATCAGGGCTCAAAAATTTAACTTTGGTCAAACTTCATAATTAATACTAGAAATAAATTTAATTAGTAGTATTGTATTAGAAACTATGTAATACTACTCTTAACTCTTGAAAACCAAGTTTTCTCCCCATTTGGGTCCTATTCGGCTCTTATAAGGCCTAGCACAGGCCAATCGGGCTGAAAAAACTGACTTTTTGTCAAACTTCTCAATTAAGACTAGAGACAAATTTAATTAGTATTAATTATACATAAAAACTATGTAATACTACTCTGGGCTCTTGAAAACCATGTTTTCTCCTGGTTTGGGCCCAATTTAGCTCTTATATAAGGCCTAGTTCAGGCCAATCAGGGCTGAAAGTATAACTTTTGGTTAAAGTTTTCAATTAAGACTAGAAACAAGGTAAATTATAGTAATTGTGCATAGAAATTTTGCAACACCGCTCATGGCTCCTGAAAACCACGTTTTCCCCCATTTGGGTCCTATTCGGCTCTAATTAAGGCCAAGTTCTGGCTAATTGGGGCTAAAATTTAAATTTTGGTCAAACTTCCCAACTTAGCATAGAAATGAGGATAATTTGAAATAACAGTATATTGAACATATGCAATACTTCATACGGCTCTTGAAAATCATATTTTCTCCTTATTTAGGCCCTACTCGTCTCTTATAAGGCCAAGTTCAAGACAATCGCGGATGAATGTTTGACTCATGTCAGACTTTCTAATTAAGACTTGAAATACGGTTAATTAGTAGTAATTCATACGCTAACTATATAATATTAATCTCAGCTTTTGAAAACCATGTTCTCTGCCCGTTTGGGCTCTATTTGGCTCTTATATGCCTAGCTTAGGCCAATCGGATAGAAAAATTTACTTTTGATCAAACTTCCCAATTTAGACTTGAAACAAGATTTATTAGTCACAATTGTACATAGAAACTATGTAATATTAATCCCGGTTCTTGAAAACAACAATTTAAGCCATTTGGGCCTTATTTGGCTCTTATGTGGCTTAGTTCATATCAATCATGGCTGAAAATTTGACTTTTAATCAAACTTCTCAATTAAGACTAGAAACAAGTTTAATTAGTAATTTTACATAGAAACTATATAATATTACTTCGGCTCTTGAAAATCATGTTTTCTCCTCGTTTGGGTCCAATTCGGCTCTTATATGCCTAGTGCAGGCCAATTGAGATTACAAGTTTTATTTTTGGTTAACTTCCAATTAAGACTAGAAACAAGGTGGAATAATACTAGTTATACTTAGAGACTATTTAATATCTCTCATATCTCTTGAAAACCAAATTCTCCCCATTTGGGCCTTATTCAGCCCTTATAAGGCTTAGTTCAGGCCAATCCGGGTTGAAATTTGACTTTTGGTCAAACTTTCTAATTAAGATGAGAAACAAGGTTAATTAGTAGTAATTGGACATATAAACTATATAATATTACTTTCGGCTACTTAAAGCTACATTATCTCCCTGTGTCGCGATTTTCGACTCTTTAAAGCGCTAATTCAGGGCAATTGTGGCTCAAAGTTTGACTTTTAGTCAAATTTCTAAATTAAGATATGAAACAAGTTTAATTAATAGTAGTTTTATATAAAAACTATGTAATACTACTCCCAGCTCTTGACATTTTCTCCTCGTTTGGGCCCAATTGGCTCTTATAAGGCTTAGTTCATTACAATCGGTGATGAATATTTGACTATTTGTAAACTTGCCAATTAAGACTGAAAACAAGGTTAATTAGTAGCAATTGTACATATAAACTATTTAATATTAATCCTGGTTTTTTAAAATCACATTTCCTGCCCGTTTGAGTCTTATCCGGTTCTTATAAGGCCTAGTTTAGACCAATCGGGATTGAAAGCTAGACCTTTAGTCAAACTTCCTAATAAGACTAGAAAAAATAAGTCTAATTAGTAGTAATTGTACATAAAAACTATGTAATATTAATTCTGGCTCTTGAAAGCCATATTTTCTACCATTCGGGCTCTATTCGGCTCTTATATGGCCTAGTTTAGATCAGTCGGGACTAAAAGTTTGACTTTTAGTCAAACTTCTCAATTAAGACTAAAACAAGTTTAATTAGTTATAGTTGTACGTAGAAACTATGTAATACTACACCAGGATCTTTAAACCACATTTTCTCCCCCGTTTGGGCCAATTTCGGCTCTTATAAGGCCTAGTTCAGGCTAATCGGGATTGAAAGTTTGACTTTTGGTCAAACTTCTAATTAAGAGTAGAAACATGGTTAATTAATAAAAATTATATATAGAAACTTTATAACACCACTCATGGCCTAGTTCAGGCTAATCGGGTTTGACAGTTTGACTTTAGTTGAACTTTGCAATTAAGACAAGAAACAAGATTAATTAGTAGTAATTTTATATAGAAACTATGTAATACCACTCACAGCTCTTTAAACCATATTTTCCTCCTTTTTTGGTTTATTCAGCTCTTATAAGACCTAGTTTATGTATAAAGTTTGACTTTTAGTCAAACTTCACAACTAATATTAGAAATAAGGATAATTTGTGGTAATTATATATTTAAATTATGTAATACCACTCACGGCTATTGAAAATCATATTTTTTGCACCTTTGGGCCCTACTCGATCTTATAAGGCCTAGTTCAGGCAAATCGAGGTTGAAAGTTTGACTTTTGGTCAAAATTTTAAATTAAGTCTAGAAAAAGGTTTAATTACTAATGTCTGTACTTAGACACCATGTACCAGCTCTTGAAAACCATGATTTCTCCCCCGTTTGGGACCAATTTGGCTCTTTAAGGCCTAGTTCAGGCCAATCGGGATTAGTAGTTTGATTTTTTATCAAACTTCCCAAAAAGACTAGAAATAAAGTTAACTAGCAGTAACTGTACACAAAAACTATGTAATATTACTCACGGCTCTTGAAAATCATATTTTCTCCCTGTTGGTGCCCAATTCGGCACTTATAAGGCTTAGTTCAGGTCAATCAGAGCTGAAGTTTGACTTTTGGTCAAACTTTTAAATTAAGACTTGAATAAAGGTTAATTAGTAATAATGTGCATCGAAACTATGAAAGACCACTCACGACTCTTGGAAAACATGTTTTCTCCCCGTTTGGTCCTATTCAGCTCTTATAAACCCAAGCTCAGTCCAATCAGGGCTAAAATTTGTTATTTGATTAAATTACCCAATTATGGCTAGAAATAAGGCAAACTAGTAGTAATTGCACATAAAAATTATGCAACACCATTCACGGCTCCTGAAATCACGTTTATTTCCTGTTTAGCCCATTCAGCTCTTATAAGGCCTAGTTCAAGCCAATTGGGGCTGAAAGTTCGACTTATGAGTCAAACTTCTCAATTACTAGAAATAAGGTTAATTATCATTAATTGTACGTAGAAACTATGTAATAGTGCTCACGGCCACTGAAAACCATGTTTTTTGCACGTTTGGGCCCTATTTGGCCCTTATAAGGCCTAGTGCAAGCCAATTTTGACTTTTAATTAAACTTCTCAATTAAGGCATGAAATAAGGTTAATTAGTAATAAATGAATATAGAAACTATGTAATACTACTCCCGACTCTAGAAAATCTTATTTTTTCCCCCGTTTGGGCCCTACGGCTCTTATAAGGCCTAGTTCAGCTCAATCGGGACTGAAAGTTTAACTTTTGGTCAAACTTTATAATTAAGATAAGAAATAAGTTTAATTAGTAGTAGTTTTATATAGAAACTATGTAATACTACTTCAGGCTCTTGAAACCTCATTTTCTCCCCGTTTGGGCCCTATCGCATCTTATAAGGCCTAGTTTGGACCAAAAAGGGCTGCAAGTTTGAATTTTAGTCAAACTTCCTAATTAAGACTAGTAACAAGTTTTATTAATAGTAGTTGTGCATAGAAATTATGTAATACCACTCATGACTCATGAAAATCATGTTTTCTCCCCGTTTTGGGGTTTATCCGGCTCTTATGGCATAGTTGAGGCCATCAGGATTGAAAATTAGACTTTTGATCAAACTTTCAAATAAAGAATGGAAACATGGTTAATTAAAAGAAATTATACATAGAAACTATGTAATACCACTCACGGTTCTTCAAAATCATGTTTTCTCCCTATTTGGGCCCTATTAGACTGTTATAAGGCCTAATTTTGGCTAATTGGAGCTGAAAACTTGATATATTTTTTTAAAATTTTCAATTAGGACTAGAATAAGTTTAATAAGCAGTAATTTTACAAGAAAGTATGTAATATTACCCACGACTCTTGGAAACCTTGTTTTCTCCTTGTTTGGGATCTTTTCGGCTCTTACAATGCCTGGCTCAGGCCAATCGGGGCTGAAACTTTAACTTTTGATCAAAATTTTAAGTCATGACAAGAAAAAGTTTAATTAGAAGTAATTATAGGTAGAAACTGTGTAATACAACTTCGCGCTCTTGAAAACCATGGTTTCTCCCCGTTTGCGCCCTGTTCGGCTCTTACAAGGCCTTCAGGCCAATCAAGAATGAAAGTTTGACTTTTGGTCTAACTTTTGAATTAAGATTAGAAATACAGTTAACTAGTAGTAATTGTACATATAAACTATGTAATTCCACTCATACTCTTGAAAACTATTTTTTCTCCCAATTTGGGCCCTATTCGGCCCTTATTAGGCCTAACTCAGGCAAGTTGGGGTAAAAAAGTTTGATTTTTGATCAAACTTCTTAATTAGAACTAGAAATAAATTTAATTAGTAGTAATTGTACATAGAAATTATATCATATACTCTCAACTCTTGAAAAAACTATGTAACTACTCTCGGCTCTTGAAAATTACGTTAGCTTATAAGGCATAGCTCAGGTCAATTGAGACTAAAAGTTTGATTTCTAGTCAATTTTTCAAATTAAGACTAGAAACAAGTTTAATTCGTTATAATTGGGCATAGAAACTATGTAATACTACTCTCAGCTCTTAAAAACCTCATTTTCTCCCCGTTTCGGCTAGGTCAGGCTAATCGAGATTAAAAATTTGACTTTTAGTCATTCTGTCTAACTATGAATAGAAAATAAGGCTAATTAATAGCAATTGTACATAAAAACTATGTAATATTAATTTCAGCTCTTAAAAACTAGTTTTCTGCCCGTTTGGGTCCTTTTAGACTCTTATATGGCCTAGTCAAGTCAGTCGGGGCTGAAAGTTTGACTATTGGTCAAATTTCTCATTTAAGACTAGAAACAAGTTTAATTAGTTGTAAATGTATATAAAAACTATGTAATACTACGCCGGGCTCTTTAAAACCATATTTTCTCCTTATTTGGGCCCAATTCGGCTCTCATAAGGTCTAGTTCAGGTCATTCGGGATTGAAAGTTCGTCTTTTGATCAAAATTTCTAATTAAGACTAAAAACAAAGTTAACTAATAAAAATTAAACGTAGAAAATTTGTAATACCCCTCATGGCTCTAGAAAACCATATTTTCTCTCTATTTGGGCCCTATTGGCTCTCACAAAGCCTACTTCAGAACAATTAATCGGGGCTGACGGTTTGACTTTTGGTCAAATTTTCTAATTAAGACCAGAAACATGGTTAATTAATAGTAATTTCATAGAAACTTTATAATACCACTCATGGCACTTTAAAATCATGTTTTCTCCCTGTTTGGGCCCTAATCGGATCGACTTTTATAAGGCCTATTTCAGGCCAATCAGGGCTGAAATTTTGACTTTTGGTCAAACTCCCATTAGAATTAGAAATAACGTAAATCAATAGAAATTGTACATAAAATTTTGCAACAACACTCACAGTTTCTGAAAACCATATTTTTTTCTCTGTTTGGGTTCTATTCAAGATAAGGCCTAATTCAAATCAATCAGGGCTCAAATTTGACTTTTGGTCAAACTTCATAATTAATACCAGAAATATGTTTAATTAGTAGTATTTGTATTAGAAACTATGTAATACTACTCTTTACTCTTGAAAATCAAGTTTTCTCCCCGTTTGGATCCTATTCGGCTCTTATAAGACCTAGCACAGGGGCTGAAAAAATTATCTTTTAGTCAAACTTTCTAATTAAGACTAGAGACAAGTTTAATTAGTATTAATTATACATAAAAATTATGTAATACTACTCTGAGCACTTGAAAAGCATGTTTCTCCTGGTCTGGGCCCAATTTGGCTCTTATATAAGGCCTAGTTCAGGCCAATCGGGGCTGAAAGTATAACTTTTGGTTAAAGTTTTCAATTAAGACTAGAAACAAGGTAAATTGTAGTAATTGTGCATAGAAATTTTGCAACACCGTTCATGGCTCCTGAAAATCATGTTTTTCCCCATTTGGGCCCTATTCGGCTCTAATTAAGGCCTAGTTCAAGCTAATTGGAGCTAAAATTTGATTTTGGTCAAACTTCCCAATTTAGAGTAGAAAGAAGGATAATTAGAAATAATAGTATATTGAATATATGCAATACTTCTCAGGGCTCTTGAAAATCATATTTTCTCCTTATTTAGGCCCTCCTCGTCTCTTATAAGGCCAAGCTCAAGCCAATCGCGGATGAATGTTTGACTCATGTCAAACTTTTCAATTAAGACTTGAAATACGGTTAATTAGTAGTAATTGATATGCTAACTATATAATATTAATCTCGGCTCTTGAAAACCATGTTCTCTGCCCGTTTGGGCCCTATTTGGCTCTTTATATGCCTAGCTTAGGCCAATCGGGACAGAAAGATTTACTTTTGGTCAAACTTTCAAATTAAGCCTAAAAATATTAATTGCACATAGAAACTATATAATACTACTCCTTGCTCCTGAAAATCACGTTTTCTTCCCGTTTGGACCTAATTATGCTCTTATAAGGCCTACTTCATACCAATCAAGATTGAAAGTTTGACTTTAGGTCAAATTGTCTAATTAAGACAAGGAACAAGATTTATTAGTAGTAATTTTACACAGAAACTATGCAACACCACTCACGGCTCTTGAAAACCATGTTTTCTCCCCGTTTGGGCCCTATATGACTCTTATAATGCCAAGTTCAGGCCAATCAGGGCTGAGAGTCTGTCTTTTGATCAAACTTTCAAATTAAGATTAGAAGCATGTTTAATTAGTAATAACTGTACATAGAAACTATGTAATACTACTCCTGGTTCTTGAAAATCATATTTTCTCCTGTTTCAGCCTTATTCGGCTCTTTAAGGCCTTGTTCAGGCTAATAGGGACTGAAAACTATTTGATTTTAGGTCAAACTTTCATATTAAGACTAGAAACAAAGTTAATTTGCAATAATTGTACATAGAAACTATGTAAAACTACTGCTGATACTTGAAGCCCATGCTTTCTTCATGTTTAAGCCCTAAGTAGGTCAATTAAGGGATTGTTCAGGCTAGTTTGGTCTGAAAGTTTGATTTTTTATTAAACTTCCCAATTTTGAGTAAAAATAAGGTTAATTAGTAATACTTATACAATAATGCTATGTAATACTTCTTACGGCTCTTGAAAACTATAGTATCTCCCTGTTTGGGTCCTATCCGGCTCTTATAAGGCCTAGTTCATGTCAATCGGAGATGAAAGTTTTAACTTTTGGTGAAACTTCCCAACTAAGACTAGAAACAAGTTTAATTGATAGTAATTGTATATAAAAACTATGTAATACTGCTTAAGGCTCTTGAATACCTCATTTTCTCCTCGTTTAGGCCCTATTTGGATCTTATAAGGCCCAATTCAGACCAACCGGGATTAAAAGTTTAATTTTGGTTAAACTTCCTAATTAAGACTAGAAACAAGGTTAATTAAAACTATGCAATACCACTCATGACTGATGAAAACCATGTTTTTCTCCCTGTTTGGGCCTTGTTAGGCTTTTATAAGGCCTAGTTAAGGCCAATCAGAACTAAAAGTTTGACTTTGGTCAAACTTTTCAATTAAGACTAGAAATAAAGCTATTTAGTAGTAATTGTACATAGAAACTATGTAATACTATTTCGTCTCTTGAAAACTATGTTTTCTCCCCGTTTGGGACCAATTGGGCTCTTAATAAGGCCTAATTCAGGCTAATCGGGCTGAAAGTATGACTTTTGGTGAAACTTTCCAATTTAAACTTGAAACAAGATTTATTAGTCACAATTGTACATAGAAACTATGTAATATTAATCCCGGCTCTTGAAAACCACGATTTAAGCTCATTTGGGCCCTATTTGGCTCTTATGTGGCTTAGTTCATATCAATCATGGCTGAAAGTCTGACTTTTAATCAAACTTCTCAATTAATACTTGAAATAAGTTTAATTAGTAATTATATATAGAAACTATATAATACTACTCCCGGCTCTTGAAAACCGCGTTTTCTCCTCGTTTGGGCCCAATTCGGTTCTTATATGGCCTAGTGCAGGCCAATCGAGATTACAAGTTTTACTTTTGGTTTAACTTCCTAATTAAGAGTAGAAACAAGGTCAATTAATATTAGTTGTACTTAGAAACTATTTAAGATCCCTCATATCTCTTGAAAACCAAATTCTCCCCGTTTGGGCCTTATTCGCCCGTACAAGGCTTGGTTCAGGCCAATCCGGGCTGAATTTGACTTTTGGTCAAACTTCCCAATTAAGACGAGAAACAAGGTTTATTAGTAGTAATTGGACGTATAAACTATATAATATTAAATTCGGCTATTTAAAGCTACATTATCTCCCTGTGTCGCGCTATTCGACTCTTTAAAGCGCTAATTCAATCCAGTTGTGGCAGAAAGTTTGACTTTTAGTTAAATTTCTAAATTAGGATATGAAACAAGTTTAATTAGTAGTAGTTTTATATAAAAACTATGTAATACTACTCCCGGCTCTTGAAAATCACATTTTCTCCCCATTTGGGCCCTAATTGGCTCTTATAAGGCCTAGTTCATTACAATCGGGGATGAATACTTGACTATTTAGAAACTTGCCAAGTAAGACTGAAAACAAGGTTAGTTAGTAGCAATTGTACTTATAAACTATTTAATATTAATCCTAGTTTTAAAATCACATTTTCTGCCCGTTTGAGTCTTATCCGGCTCTTATAAGGCCTAGTTCAGACTAATCGGATTGAAAGCTAGACTTTTAGTCAAACTTCCTAATTAAGACTAGAAAATAAGGTTAATTAGTATTAATTGTATATAGAAACTATGTAATATTAATTCTGGCTCCTGAAAATTATATTTTCTGCCCATTTGGCCTCTATTCGGCTCTTATATGGCTTAGTTCAGATCAGTCGGGACTGAAAATTGACAAGTTTAATTAGTTATAGCTGTATGTAGAAACTATGTATACTACTCCTGGCTCTTGAAAACCATGTGTTCTTCCTATTTGGGCCCTATTCGGCTCTTATAAGTCTTAGTTCAGGCCAATCGCGCCTAAAAGTTTGACTTTTGGTAAAACTTCCTAATTAAGTATATAAACAAGGTTAATTAGTGTAATTAAATATAGAAACTATGTATTACTATTCATGGCTCTTAAAAACCATGTTTTCTCCCCATTTGGGCCCTATTCGGCTCTTAAAAGGCCTAGTTCAGGCTAATCGAGGCTAAAATTTTGACATTTAATCAAACTTCTGAATTAAGAGTAGAAATAAAGTTAGTTAGTATTAATTATAAATAGAAACTATGTAACACCACTCACGGCTCTTGAAAACCATGTTTTCTCCATGTTTGGCTCTTCTAAGGCCTAATTTTGGCCAATCGGGGCTGAAATTTTGAATTTTGTCAAACTTTCCAATTAAGATTTGAAACAAGATTAATTAGTAGTAGTTTTACATAAAAACTATGTAATATTAATTCCAGCTCTTGAAACCACGTTTTCTCCCTGTTTGGGCCATTCGACTATTATATGTCCTAGTTTAGGTCAATCGGGGCTGAAAGTTGTTCTTTAGGTCAAACTTCACAGTTAAGACTAGAAATAAGTTTAGTTAGTAGTAATTATATATCGAAACTATGTAATACTACTCCCGGCTCTTGAAAATAACGTTTTTATCCTCTTTAAACCCTATTCGGCTTTTATAAAGCGCCAACCTAGGCTGAAATTTTGACTGTAGTCAAACTTCTCAATTAAGACTAGGGACAAGTTTAATTAGTAGTAATTACATATAGAAACTATGCAATACTACTCTGGGCTCTTGAAAACCAAGTTTTCTCCCTGTTTGTTTTGGTCAAACTTTTCAATTAAGACTAAAAACAAGGTTAATTAGTAGTAACTTTACATAGAAGCTATGTAATACCACTAAGGCTCTTGAAAACATGTTTTCTCCCTGTTTAGGGCCTATTCGGCTCTGGCGAGGCCTAGTTCAACCGAATCAAGGTTAAAAGTTTGACTTTTGGCAAAACATCCTAATTAAGACTAGAAACAAGGTAAATTGTAGTAATTGTACATAGAAATTATGTAATACAATTTACGTCTCTTGAAAATTATATGTTCTACCTGTTTGGGCCCCATATTTAGCTCTTATAAGGTCTAGTTCAGGCTAACTGGAGCTAAAAGTTTCACTTTTGGTCAAAATTCTCTATTAAGACTAGAAAATATTTAATTAGTAGTACTTGTACATATAACTATATATTACTGCTCCCGACTCTTGAAAACCATATTTTCTTCACGTTTAGGCGCCTACTTCAAGCTAATCGTGTTTGAAAGTTTAATTTTTGGTCAAACTTCACGATAAATAGTAGAAATAAGGTTAATTAGAAGTAATTCTACATGGAAATAATGTAATACCATGCATCGCTCTTGAAAAACATGTTTTCTGCCTGTTTGGGCCTATTCGGCTTTTATAAGGCCTAGTTCAGGCCAAGCGGGATTGAAAGTTAGACATTTAGTTAAAATTTTCAATTAACACTTGAAACAAGTTTAATTAGTAATAATTGTATATAAAACTATGTAATACTACTTTCAGCTGTTGAAACCCACGTTTCTTCTCATTTGAGCCCTATCCTGCTCTATTTTAAGGCCTAGTTCAGGCTAATCGGGACTGAAAGTTTGACTTTTAGTTAAATTTTCAAATTAAGACATGAAACAAGTTTAATTTGTAGTAGTTGTACATAAAAACTATGTAACACTAGTCTCAGCTCTTGAAAATCACATTTTCTGCCCATTTGGGCCCTATTCGACTCTTATAAGGCCTAGTTTAGATTAATCAGGGCTGAAAGTTTGACTTTTGGTCAAACCTCCAATTAATACTAGCAAAAAGTTTAGTTAGTTGTAATTATATGTAGGAACTATGTAATAATACGCTTGGCTCTTGAAAACCACATTTCCTCCCCATTTGGGCCCTATTCCGCTCTTATATGGCCTAATTCAGGCCAATCGGAGCTGAAAGTTAGACTTTTAGTCATTTTTCAAATCAACATTAAAAATAAGTTTAATTAGTATTAATTGTACATAAAAACTTTGTAATACTATCTCGGCTGTTAAGAACCATATTTCTCCCCGCTTTGGGCCTTACTCGGCTCTTATAATGCCAAGCTCAGGCCAATCAAGGCTGAAATTTTGACTTTTAGTCAAATTTCTAACTTAAAACTAGAAATAAGTTTTATTAGTAGTAATTTTACATCGAAACTATGTAATACTACTCCCGGCTCTTGAAAATTACATTTTCTCGCTGTTTAGGCCGTATTCAGCTCTTATCAGGCCAAGTTCAGGCCAATCGGGCTGAAAGTTTGACTATTGAATACACATGCCAATTAAGACTGGAAATAAGTTTAATTAGTACCAATTGTATATAAAAACTATGTAATATTAATCTCGGATCTTGAAAATCACGATTTCTGCCTTTTTTAGCCATATTCTGCTCTTATAAGACCTACTTCAGGCCAATCGAAATTAAAAGTTAGACTTTTAGTCAAACGTCTTAATTATGAATACAAATAAGGTTAATTAATAGATATTATATATAGAAATTATGTAATACCACTCATGACTCTTGAAAAGTATGGTTTCTCATCATTTGGGCCCTATTCGGCTTTTATAAGGCCTAGTTCAGGCGAATCGCTGCTGAAAGTTTGACTTATAATCAAACTTTCCAATTAAGACTAGTAAAAAGTTTACATAGTAGTAATTTTACACAGAAAGTATGTAATACCACTCACGGCACTTCAAAACCGTGTTTTCTCCCTATTTGGGCCCTATTCGTCTCTTATAAGGCCTACTTCAAGTCAATCGGGGTTGAAACTTTAACTTTTAGTAAAACTTTCTAATTTAGACTAGAAATAAGTATAATTATTACTAATTGTATATGGAAACTATGTAATGCTACTCCTGGCTCTTAAAAACTATGTTTTCTCCCCGTTTGGGCTAATTCGGTTATTATAAGGCCTTGTCAGACCAATTAGAATTTAAAGTTAGACTTTTGGTCAAACTTCCCAATTAAGACAAAAAAAACAAGGTTATTTAATAAAAATTAAACATAGAAACAATGTAATACCACTCACGGCCCTTGAAAATCATATTTTCTCCCTATTTGAGCCCAATTCGGGTCTTATAAGGCCTAGTTCAGGCCAATCAGAATTTAAAGTTAGATTTTTGGTCAAATTCCCAATTAAGACTAGAAACAATGTTAGTTAATTGAAATTGTGCATAGAAACTATATTATACCCCTCATGGATCTTGAAAAATCATGTTTCTCATTGTTTGGGCCCTATTCGGGTCATATAAGATCAAGTTCAGGCCAATCGGGGCTAGAAGTTTGACTTTTGATTAAACTTTTTAATTAAGACTAGAAATAAGTTTAATTAGTACTAATTGTACATAAAAACTTTGTACTACCACTTACATCTCTTGAAAATCCTGTTTTCTCTCTATTTTGGTCCTATTCCGCTTTTATAAGCCATAGTTGAGGCCAATTAGGATTGAAAGTTAGATTTTTGGTCAAACATTCAAATTAAGAATGGAAACATGGTTAATTAAAAGAAATTGTATATAAACTATATAATACCACTCATGGCTCTTGATAACCATGTTTTCTATCTGTTTGGGTCCTATTATGCTCTTTATAAGGACTAGTTCTAGCCAATTATGGCTGAAAGTTTGACTTGTTTAAACTTTCCAATTAAGCCAAAAAAATAAGGTTAATAAGTAGTACTTTTACATAGAAAGTATGTTATACCACTCACGACTCTTGAAAACCATATTTCTCCCTGTTTGGGCTCTTTCGGCTCTTATAATGCTTAGTCAGGCCAATCGGGTTTGATTATTTGACTTTTAGTTGAAATTTGATATTAAGACCAGAGACAAAGTTAACTAGTGGTAATTTTATATAGAAACTATGTAATACCACTCACAGCTCTTGAAAACCACATTTTCCTCCTGTTCGGGCACTATTCAGCTCTAATAAGACCTAGTTCATGTCAATCGGGGCTTAAAGTATGAGTTTTGAACAAAATTCACAACTAATACTAGAAATAAGGATAATTTGTGGTATTGTATATTTAAATTATGTAATACCACTCACGGCACTTGAAAATCATATTTTTTGCACCTTTGGGCTCCACTCAAATCTTAATAAGGCCTAGTTCAGGCAAATCAGGGCTGAAAGTTTGACTTTTGTTCAAATGTTTAAATTAAACTTAGAAAAAGTTTAATTACTAATTCCTGTACTTGGATACTATGTACCAGCTCTTGAAAACCATATTTTCCCCGTTTGAGGCCAATTCGGCTCTTATAAGTCCTAGTTCAGGCCAATCGGGATTAGTAGTTTGACTTTTGATCAAACTTCTCAAAAAGACTAGAAATAAAGTTAACTAGTAGTAAATGTACAAAAAAATTATGTAATATTACTTACGGCACTTGAAAATCATATTTTTTTCCCTGTTGGTGCCCAATTCGGCACTTATAAGGCTTAGATCAGGCCAATCAGGGCTGAAAGTTTGACTTTTGGTCAAACTTTTTAATTAAGACTTGAATAAAGGTTAATTAGTAGTAATGTTGCATCAAAACTATGAAAGACCACTCACGACTCTTGAAAAAGTTGTTTCTCCCCGTTTGGTCCTATTTAGCTCTTATAAGCCCTAGCTCAGTCCAATCAGGGTTGCAATTTGTCATTTGATTAAATTACACAAATAAGGCTAGAAATAAGGCAAATTAGTAGTAATTGTACATAAAAATTATGTAATACCATTCACAGCTCCTGAAAATCACGTTTTTTTCCCGTTTGGGCCCATTCAGCTCTTATAAGGCTTAGTTCAAGCCAATTGGGGCTGAAAGTTCGACTTATGGGTCAAACTTCTCAATTACTAGAAATAAGGTTAATTATCATTAATTGTATGTAGAAACTATATAATAGTGCTCGCAGCCCCTGAAAACCATATTTTCTGCACGTCTGGGCCCTATTCGGCCCTTATAAGGCCTAGTGCAAGCCAATTTTGAATTTTAGTTAAACTTCTCAATTAAGACATGAAACAAGGTTAATTTGTTAACATAAAACTATGTAATACTACTCCCGACTCTTGAAAATCTTTTTTTTTTCCCGTTTGGACCCTACTCGGCTCTTATAAGGCCTAGTTCAGTTCAATTGGAGCTGAAAGTTTAACTTTGGTCAAACTTTCTAATTAAGACTAGAAATAAGTTTAATTAGTAGTAATTTTAGATAGAAACTATGTAATACTATTTCAGGCTCTTGAAACCTCATTTTCTCCCTGTTTGGGCCCTATTCGCATCTTATAAGGCCTAGTTTAGACCAAACAGGGGCTGCAAGCTTGAATTTTGGTCAAACTTCCTAATTAAGACTAGTAACAAGTTTTATTAGTAGTAGTTATGCATAGAAATTATGTAGTAGTACACTAATGGCTCATGAAAATCATGTTTTCTCCCTGTTTTGGGGTTATCCGACTCTTATATGGCATATTGGGGCCATTAGGATTGAAAATTAGACTTTGATCAAACTTTCAAATAAAGAATGGAAACATGTTAATTAAAAGAAATTGTACATAGAAACTATGTAATACCACTCATGGCTCTTGAAAAGCATGTTTTCTCCCTATTTGGGCTCTATTAGACTGTTATAAGGCCTAATTCTGGCTAATCGGGACTGAAAGCGTGATTTTTTTTAACTTTTCAATTAGGACTAGAATAAGGTTAATAAGTAGTAATTTTATATAGAAAGTATGTAATATCCCTCACGACTTTTAAAAACCATATTTTCTCCTTGTTTGGACTCTTTTCGGCTCTTACATTGCCTAGTTTAGGCCAATCGGATTAGAAATAAGGTAAATAAGCAGAAATTTTGACTTTTGGTCAAACTCCCATTAGGATTAGAAATAAGGTAAATCAATAGAAATTGTATATAAAAATTCTGCAACAACACTCATAGTTTCTGAAAACCACATTTTTTCTCTATTTGGGTTCTATTGAGCTCTAATAAGGCCTAATTCAAATCAATCAGGGTTCAAAATTTGACTTTTAGTCAAACTTCTTAATTAATACCAAAAATAAGTTTAATTAGTAGTATTTGTATTATAAACTATGTAATACTACTCTTAACTCTTGAAAACTAAGTTTTCTCCCGGTTTGGGTCCTATTCCGCTCTTATAAGGCCTAGCACAGGCCAATCAGGCTGAAAATATTGACTTTAGTCAAACTTCCCAATTAAGACTAGAGACAAGTTTAATTAGTATTAATTATAAATAAAAACTATGTAATGCTACTCTAGACTCTTGAAAATCATGTTTTCTCTTGGTTTGGGCCCGATTTGGCTCTTATATAAGGCCTAATTCAGGCCAATCGGGGCTGAAAGTATAACTTTTGGTTAAAGGTTTCAATTAAGACTAGAAACAAGGTAAATTGTAGTAATTGTGCATAGAAATTTTGCAACACCGTTCATGGCTCCTGAAAACCATGTTTTTCTCCATTTGGGCCCTATTCGGCTCTAATTAAGGCCTAGTTCAAGCTAATTGGGGCTAAAATTTGATTTTTAGTTAAAACTCCCCAATTTAGAGTAGAAATGAGGATAATTAGAAATAATAGTATATTAAACATATGCAACACTTCTCACGGCTCTTGAAAATTATATTTTCTCCTTATTTAGGCCCTCCTCATCCCTTATAAGGCCAAGCTCAAGCCAATCGCGGATGAATGTTTGACTCATGTCAGACTTACTAGTTAGGACTTGAAATACGGTTAATTAGTAGGAATTGATATGCTAACTATATAATATTAATCTCGGCTCTTGAAAATCATGTTCTCTGCCTGTTTGGGCCCTATTTGGCTCTTATATGCCTAGTTTAGGCCAATCGGGACAGAAAGATTTGCTTTTGATCAAACTTTCAAATTAAGACTAAAAACAAGTTTAATTAGTATTAATTGCACATAGAAACTATATATTGCTACTCCTGGCTCCTGAAAATCACGTTTTCTCCCGTTTAGGCCTAATTATGCTCTTATACGGCCTAGTTCATACCATTCAAGATTGAAAGTTTGACTATAGGTTAAATTATCCAATAAGACAAGGAACAAGATTTATTAGTAGTAATTTTACATAGAAACTATGCAACACCACACACGGCTCTTGAAAACCATGTTTTCTCCCCGTTTGGGCCCTATACGACTCTTATAATGCCTAGTTCAGGCCAATCAGGGCTAAAAGTTTGTCTTTTGATCAAACTTTCAAATTAAGATTAGAAACAAGTTAATTAGTAATAACTGTACATAGAAACTATGTAATACTACCCTAGGTTCTTGAAAACCATATTTTCTCCTGTTTCAGTCCTATTCGGGCCATGTTTAGGCCAATCGGGACCGAAAACAATTTGATTTTAGGTCAAACTTTCCTATTAAGAATAGAAACAAAGTTAATTTGCAATAATTGAACATATAAACTATGTAAAACTACTGCCGATACTTGAAGCCCATGTTTTCTTCATGTTTAAGCCCTACTTAGGTCAATTAAGGGCTAGTTCAGGCCAGTTTGCTCTTAAAGTTTGATTTTTTGTTAAACTTCCCAATTTTGAGTAAAAATAAGGTTAATTAGTAATACGTATACAATTATTCTATGTAAATCTTAAAGCTCGTGAAAACTATATTTTCTAGTAATTGTAAATAGAAACTATGTAATACTACTCACGGCTCGTGAAAACTATATTTTCTTCCCGTTTTGGCTCTTTCGGCTCTTATAAGGCCGAGTTCAGGCAAATCGAGGCTGAAAATTTGAATTTTTGTCAAACTTCACAATAAAGGCTTGAACAAGGTTAACTAGTAGTAATTTTACATGGAAAATATATAATATTAATCTCAATTCTTGAAATGATGTTTCTCTCTGTTTGGGCCCTATTCGGCTCTTATATGGCCTAGTTCAGGTCAATCGGGGCTGAAAATTTGACTTTTAGTCAAACTTCCCAATTAAGGCTAGAAACAAGTTTAATTAATAGTAATTGTATATAGAAACTATGTAATACTACTCCTGGATCTTGAAAACCTCATTTTTACTCCGTTTGGGGTCTATTCAGCTCTTGATAAGGTCAAGTTTAGGCCAACCGAAGCTGAAAGTTTGACTTTTAGTCAAACTTCACAATAAGACTGAGATAACTTTAATTAGTAGAAATTATACATAAAAACTAAGTAATACTACTATGAGCTCTTGAAACCTCGTTTCCTCCCCGTTTGGAACCTATTCGGCTCTTATAAGGCCTAGTTAAGGCCAATCGGGGCTAAAATTTGACTTTTGATCAAAAGTCCCAATTAAGACTTGAAATAAGTTTAATTAGTATTAATTTATAGTGAAACTATGTAATACTACTGCTAACTCTTGAAAATCACGTTTTCTCCGTTTGGGCCATATTCAGATCTTATAAGGCCAAGTTCAGGCCAACTGTAGCTGAAAGATTGACTTTTGGTCAAACTTCCTAATTAAGAGTAAAAATAAGGTAATTTGTAGTAAATCTACATAGAAACTATGTAATACCACTCACGGCTTTTGAAAACCATATTTTCTCACCATTTAAACCTATTCGTGTTTTATAAGGCTTAATTTAGGCCAATCATGGCTGAAAGTTTAACTTTTAGTCAAACTTCCCAGCTAAGACTAGAAAAAGCTTAATTAATAGTAATTATCCATAAAAACTATGTCATACTTCTCTCGGCTCTTGAAAATCACGTTTTCCCTAATTTCAGCCCTATTCGGCTCTTATAAGGATTAGTTCAGTCTAATCGACGCTGAAAGTTTGATTTTTAGTCAAACTTCTCAATTAAGATTAGAAACAAGGTACACTAGTTGTAATTATATATACAAATTATGCAACATCAATCACGGCTTCTGAAAATCAAGATTTTTTCCCATTTGGGATCTGTTCGGCTCTAAAAAGACCTAGTCTTACCAATCAGGGCTCAAAGTTTGACTTTAAGTCAAACTTCATAATTAAGACTAGAAACAAGTTTAATTTGTATAATTGTACATAAAAATATGTAATACAACTCTTGGCTCTTGATAACAACATTTTCTTCACGTTTGGGCACTATTCGGCTCTTATAAGGATTAGTTCAGGCCAGTTAGGACTGGCAGTTTGTCTTTTGATCAAATTTCTCAAATATGAAAAGAAACAAGTTAAATTAGTAGTAATTCTATATAGAAACTATAAAATACAACTCCCGACTCTTGAAAACCACGTTTTCTATCCGTTTTGGCACAATTCGGCTCTTATAAAACCTAATTCAGCCAATCAGGGATGAAAATTTGATTTTTTAGTCAAACTTCCCAATTAAGACTCGAAACAAGGTTAATTAGCATTAATTATATATAAAAACTATTTAACAGTGCTTACGGCTCTTGAAAACCATGTTTTCTTCATGTTTGGCCCTAGTCGGTTCTTATAAGGCCTAGTTCAGGTCAATCATGGCTGAAAGATTGACCTTTTGGTCAAACTTCTCGATTAAGAGTTGAAACAAGGTTAATTAGTAGTCATTAACAGATATGTAATAACATTCACGGTTCTTAAAAATCAATTTTTCTCTCATTTGGGTCCTATTTGGCTCTTATAAGGCTGTTCAAGCCAATCGGGGGTGAAAATTGACTTTAGGTCAAACTTTCAAATTAAGATAAAAAAAAAGTTTAATAAGAAGTAATTATACATAGAAACTATGTAATTACTACTCTGACTCTTGAAAACCTCATTTTCTCCTCATTTGGGCCCTATTCGGCTTTCATAAGGCTTAATTCAGGCCAATTAGGGCTAAAAGTTTGATTTTTGGTCAGACTTTTCAATTAAGACTAAAATAAGATTAATTAGTAGTAAATGAAAATTGAAACTATGTAATATCACTGAAGGCTCTTAAAAACCATGTTTTCTCCCTATTTGGTTCATATTCGGCTCATATAAGGCCTAATTCTGGCTGATCGGGGCAGAAAGTTTAAATTTTGGTCAAACTTTTCAATTAAGACTTGAAACAAGACTAATTAGTAGTAATTTTACATAAAAACTATGCAATATTAATCCCAGCTCTTGAAATCATGTTTTCTCCTGTTTGGGCCATATTCGGCTCTTACAAGGCCTAGTTTAGGTCAATCGAGACTGAAAGTTTATCTTTAGATAAAAGTTCCCAATTAAAATTAGAAATAAATTTAATTAATAGTAATTATATATAGAAACTATGTATACTACTTCCCGCTCTTGAAAACCATATTTTCTTCCTATTTGGGCCCATTCGGCTCTTACAAGTCCTAATTCAGACCAATCCCGGCTGGAAGTTTGACTTTTGGTCAAACTTCCCAATTAAGAGTATAAACTAGGTTAATTAGTAGTAATTAAATATAGAAACTATGTATACCACTCATGACTCTTGAAAACCATGTTTTCTCCCCATTTGGGCCCTATTCGGCTTTTATAAAGCCTAGTTCAGGCTAATCGAGGCTAAAATTTTGACATTTAATTAAACTTCCAAATTAAGTATAGAAATAAGGCTAGTTAGAATTAATTGTAAATAGAAACTATGTAACACCACTCACGGCTCTTGAAAACCATGTTTTCTCCCTGTTTGTCTCTTCTAGGGCCTAATTTTGGCCAATCGGGGCTGAAATTTTGAATTTTGTCAAACTTTCCAATTAAGACTTGAAACAAGGTTAATTACTAGTAATTTTACATAAAAACTATTTAATATTAATCCCAACTCTTGAAACCATGTTTTCTCCCCGTTTGGGCCTTATTCGACTATTATATGTCCTAGTTTAGGTCAGTCGGGGCTGAAAGTTTGTCTTTAGGTCAAACTTCACAATTAAGACAAGAAATAAGTTTAGTTAGTAGTAATTGTACAACGAACTATGTAATACTACTCCCGGCTCTTGAAAACAACGTTTTCACCCTCTTTGAACCCTATTCGTTTTTTATAAAGCGCCAACCTAGGCTGAAATTTTGACTGTAGTCAAACTTCTAAATTAAGACTAGGGACAAGTTTAATTAGTAGTAATTACATAAAAAAACTATGCGATACTACTCTGGGCTCTTGAAAACCAAGTTTTCTCCCAGTTTAGTTTTGGTCAAACTTTTCAATTAAGACTAAAAACAAGGTTAATTAGTAGTAACTTTACATAGAAGCTATGTAATACCACTAAGGCTCTTGAAAACAAGTTTTCTCCCTGTTTAGGGCTTATTCGGCTCGAATGAGGTTTAGTTCAACCGAATCATGGCTGAAAGTTTGACTTTTGGCAAAACATCCTAATTAAGACTAGAAACAAGGTAAATTAGAAGTAATTGTACATAGAATTATGTAATACAACTTACGTCTCTTGAAAACAATATGTTCTGCCTGTTTGGGCCCCATTTCAGCTCTTATAAGGTCTAGTTAGGCCAACCGGAGCTGAAAATTTCACTTTTGGTCAAAATTTCCTATTAAGACTAGAAAAATATTTAATTAGTAGTACTTGTATATATAACTATGTAATACTACTTTCGACTCTTGAAAATCATATTTTCTTCATGTTTAGATCCTATTCAACTCTTTTATAAGGCCTACTTCATGCTAATCGTATTTGAAAGTTTGTTTTCTGGTCAAACTTCACGATAAATAGTAGAAATAAGGTTAATTAGAAGTAATTCTACATAGAAATAATGTAATACCACTCCCGGCTCTTGAAAATATGTTTTCTGCCCGTTTGGGCCCTCGACTTTTATAAAGCCTAATTCAGGCCAAGCGGGATTGAAAGTTATACATTTAGTCAATATTTTCAATTAACACTTGAAACAAGTTTAATTAGAAATAATTATATATAAAAACTATGTAATACTACATTCGGCTCTTGAAACCCACGTATTCTCCCTATTTGAGCCCTATCATGCTCTATTATAAGGCCTAGTTCAGGCCAATCGGGTCTGAAAGTTTGAATTTTACTTAAATTTTCAAATTAAGACATGAAACAAGTTTAATTTGTAGAAGTTGTACATAAAAACTATGTAATACTAGTCTCAGCTCTTGAAAATCACATTTTCTGCCTGTTTAGGCCCTATTCGGCTCTTATAAGGCCTAGTTCAGATTAATCGGGGCTGAAAGTTTGACTTTTGATTAAACCTCCAATTAATACTAGAAAAAAGTTTAATTAGTTGTAATTATATGTAGGAACTATGTAATAATACTCTTGGCTCTTGAAAACCATATTTTCTCCCCGTTTTGGCCCTATGCCGCTCTTATAAGGCCTAGTTCAGCCAATCGAAGCTGAAAGTTAGACTTCTAGTCAAATTTTCAAATTAACATTAAAAATAAGTTAAATTAGTATTAATTGTACATAAAAATTATGTAATACTATCTCGGCTCTTGAGAACCATATTTCTCCCCGCTTTGGGCCCTACTCGGCTCTATAATGCCAAGCTCAGGCCAATCAGAGCTGAAATTTTGAATTTTAGTCAAATTTCTAACTTAAAACTAGAAATAAGTTTTATTAGTAGTAATTTTATATAGAAACTATGTAATACTACTCCAGACACTTGAAAATTAAATTTCTCCCCATTTAGGCCGTATTCAGCTCCTATCAGACCAAGCTCAGGCCAATCGTGCTGAAAGTTTGACTATTAATTACACATCCCAATTAAAACTGGAAATAAGTTTAATTATTAGCAATTGTACATAAAAATTATGTAGTATTAATCTCGACTCTTGAAAACCACGTTTTCTGCCCTTTTGGCTATATTCTGCTCTTATAAGACCTGGTTCAGGCCACTCGAAATTAAAAGTTAGACTTTTAGTCAAATGTCTCAATTAATAATACAAATAAGGTTAATTAATAGATATTATATATAGAAATTATGTAATACCACTCATGGCTCTTGAAAAGTATGGTTTTTCATCATTGGGCCCTATTCGGCTTTTATAAGGCCTAGTTCAGGCGAATCGGCGCTGAAAGTTTGACCTATATTCAAACTTTCTAATTAAGACTAGTAAAAAGTGTACTTAGTAGTAATTTTACACAGAAAATATGTAATACCACTCACGACACTTCAAAACCATGCTTTCTCCTTATTTGGGCCCTATTCATTTCTTATAAGGCCTACTTCAAGTCAATCGGGGCTGAAACTTTGACTTTTAGTGAAAATTTCTAATTTAGACTACAAATAAGTATAATTACTAGTAATTGTATATGGATACTATGTAATGCTACTCCTGGCTCTTGAAAACTATGTTTTCTCCCCATTTGGGCTAATTCGGCTATTATAAGGCCTTATCAGGCCAATCAGAATTTAAAGTTAGACTTTTGGTCAAACTTCTAATTAAGACAAAAAATAAGGTTAATTAATAAAAATTAAACATAGAAACTATGTAATACCACTCCGGCTATTGAAAATCATATTTTCTTCCTGTTTGGGCCTAATTCAGGTCTTATAAGTCTAGTTTAGGCCAATCAGAATTTAAAGTTAGATTTTTGGTCAAATTCACAATTAAGACTATAAACAATGTTAGTTAATTGAAATTGTGCATAGAAACTATATAATACTCCTCATGGATCTTGAAAAATCATGTTTTCTCACTGTTTGGGCCCATTCGGCTCATATAAGGCCAAGTACAGGCCAATCGGGGCTAAAAGTTTGACTTTTAATTAAACTTCCGAATTAAGACTAGAAATAAGTTTAATTAGTACTAATTGTACATAAAAACTATGTAATACCACTTATGTCTCTTGAAAATCCTGTTTTCTTTCTGTTTTGGCCCTATTCCGCTTTTATAAGGCATAGTTGAGGCCAATTAGGATTGAAAGTTAGATTTTTAGTCAAACATTCAAATTAAAAATGGAAACATGGTTAATTAAAAGAAATTGTATATATGAACTATGTAATACCACTCACGACTCTTGATAACCATGTTTTTTATCCGTTTGGGTCCTATTATGCTCTGATAAGGACTTGTACTGACCAATTAGGGCTGAAAATTTGACTTATTTAAACTTTCCAATTAAGCCAAAAAAATAAGGTTAATAAGTAGTAATTTTATATAGAAAGTATGTTATAGCACTCCCGACTCTTGAAAACCATATTTCTCCCTGTTTGGGCTCTTTTCGGCTCGTAAAATTCCTAATCATGCCAATTATAATGCTAGTTCAGGCCAATCGAGACTGAAAGTTTGACTTTGGTCAAACTTTCAAAATAAGACAAGAAAAAAAATTAATTAGTACTAATTGTACATAGATATTATGTAATATGAATCCTGACTCTTGAAAACTATGTTTTCTAGAATAAGGCTAATTCAGGCCAATCAAGATTAAAAGTTTGTCTTTTGATCAAACTTCCTAATTAAGATTAGAAATAAGTTTCATTAGTAGTAATTGTACATAGAAACTATGTAATATTACTTCAGGCTCTTAAAAATCTCGTTTTCTCCCTGTTTGGACCCTATTCGGCTCTTATAAGGCTAGTTCAGGCAATTCGGGCTAAAAATTTAACCTTTGGTCAAACTTCCCAATTAAGATTGGAACTAAGTTTAATTAGTAATAATTATATATAGAAACTATGTAATACTACTCCTGGTTCTTGAAAACAACATTTTTCCCCCGTTCGAGCACTATTAGAATCTTATAAAGCCAAGTTTAAGCCAATCATGGCTCAGAGATTGACTTTTCGTCAAACTCCACGATTAAGAGTAGAAACAAGGTTATTATTTAGTAGCAATTGCATATAGAAACTATGTAATATCACTCAAAACTCTTGAAAACCATATTTTCTCCCCATTTAGGCCCGATTCGTCTCCTGTAAGGCTTAGTTCAGAGCAATCTGGGCTAAAAGTTTCACTTTTGGTCAAACTTTCAAATTAAAACTAGAAATAAGTTTAATTAGTAGTAATTATCCATAAAAACTATGTCATACTTCTATCGGCTCTTGAAAATCATGTTTTCTCCCTTTTTGAGCCCGATTTGGCTCTTATAAGGATTAGTTCAGGCCAATCGGCACTGAAAGCTTGACTGTTAGTCAAACTTTCCAATTACACTAGAAATAAGATAAATTAGTAGTAATTGTACATAAAAATTGTGCAACATCATCACTCACCGCTTCGAAACCATGTTTCCCCCATTGGGGCCCTATTCAGTTTTAATAAGGCCTACTTCATGCCAATCAGGGTTAAAGTTTGACTTTTGGTCAAACTTCTAAATTAATACTAGAAACAAGTTTAATTAGTCATAATTGTATATAAAAACTATGTAATACTACTCCTGATTCTTGAAAATCATGTTTTCTCCTTATTTGAGCCAATCCGGCTTTGATATGGCCAGTTTAGGTCAATTAAGGCTGAATATTTGCCTTTGAATCAAACTTCCTAATTAAGATTAGAAACAAGTTTAATTAGTAATATTTATATTAGAAACTATGTAATACTACTCCCAACTCTTGAAAACCAAGGTTTCTCCCAGTTTGGGTCCAACTCGGCTCTTATAAGGCCTAGCACAGGCCAATCGGACTGAAAAAATTGACTTTTAGTCAAACTCTCAATTAAGACTAGAGCAAGTTTAATTAGGTATTAATTATACATAAAAACTATGTAATACTACTCTGGGCTCTTGAAAATCATGTTTTCTTCTGGTTTGGGCCCGATTCAGCTCTTATATAAGGCCTAATTCAGACCAATCGTGGCTGAAAGTTTAACTTTTGGTTAAAGTTTTCAGTTAAGACTAAAAATAAGGTAAATTGAAGTAATTATGCATAGAAATTTTGCAACACCACTTATGGCTCCTGAAAATCACGTTTTTCCCTATTCGGGCCCTATTCGGCTCTAATTAAGGCCTAGTTCAGGCTAATTGGGGCTAAAATTTGATTTTTCGTCAAACTTCCCAATTTAGAGAAGAAATAAGGATAATTAGATATAATAGTACATTGATCATATGCAATACTTCTCATGGCTCTTGAAAACCATATTTTCTCCTTATTTAGGCCCTCCTCGTAAGGCCAAGCTCAAGCCAATCGCGGATGAATATTTGACTCATGGTCAGACTTTCTAATTAAGACTTGAAATTCTGTTAATTAGTAGTAATTGATATGATAACTATATAATATTAATCTCAGCTCTTGAAAACCATGTTCTCTTCCCGTTTGGGCCTTATTTGGCTCTTATGTGCCTAGCTTAGGCCGATCAGGACAGAAAGATTTACTTTTAGTCAAACTTTCAAATTAAGACTAGAAACAAGTTAAATTAGTATTAATTATACATAAAAACTATGTAAAACTACTTTAGGCTATTGAAAACCTTATTTTCTCCTCGTTTGGGCCTTATTTGGATCTTAAATGGCCCAATTCAGACCAACCGGGATTAAACGTTTAATTTTTTGTCAAACTTCCCAATTAAGACTAGAAATAAGATTAATTAAAACTATGTAATACCACTCATGACTGATGGAAACCATATTTTTCTCCTTGTTTGGGCTCATTAGGCTTTTATAAGTCCAAGTTAAGGCCAATCAGAGCTGAAAGTTTGACTTTTGGTCAAAATTTCCAATTAAGACTAGAAATAGAGTTATTTAGTAGAAATTACACATAGAAACTATGTAATACTAATTTTGGCTCTTGAAAATCATGTTTTCTTTCCGTTTGGGACCTATTCGGCTCTTATAAGGCCTAATTCAGGCTAATCGGGCTAAAAGTATGGCTTTTGGTGAAACTTCCCAATTTAGACTTGAAACAAGATTTATTAGTCGCAGTTGTACATAGAAACTATGTAATATTAATCTCAGCTCTTGAAAATCACGATTTAAGCCCATTTGGGCCTTATTTGGCTCTTATGTGGCTTAGTTCATATCAATTATGGTTGAAAGCTTGACTTTTAATCAAACTTCCCAATTAAGATTAGAAACAAGTTTAATTAGTAATTGTACACAAAAACTATATAATACTACTCCCGGCTCTTGAAAATCACATTTTCTCTCCGTTTGGGCCCAATTTGGCTTTTCTATGGCCTAGTGCAGGCCAATCTAGGATTATAAGTTTCACTTTTAGTTTAACTTCCCAATTAAGACTAGAAACAAGGTCAATTAATACTAGTTGTACTTAGAAACTATTTAATACCACTCATATCTCTTGAAAATCAAATTTTATCCCCGTTGGGCCCTATTCGGCCCTCATAAGGCTTAGATCAGGCCAATCCGAGCTGAAATTTGACTTTTGGTCAAACTTTCAGATTAAGATGAGAAATAAGATTAATTAGTAGTAATTAGACATATAAACTATATAATACTACTTTCGGCTATTGAAAGCTACATTATCTCCCTGTGTCGCGCTATTTAACTCTTTAAAGCGCTAATTCAGGCCAATCGTAGCTGAAAGTTTGACTTTAGTCAATATTTCACATTAAAACTAGAAACAAGGTTAATTAGCATTAATTACACATAGAAACTATGTAAAACTACGCCCGGCACTTGAAAACCACGTTATCTACCCGTTTGGCCCTATTCGGCTCCTATAAGGCCTAGTTCAGACCAATCAGGGCTGAAAGTTTGACTTTTAGTCTAATTTTCAAATTAAGATTAGAAATAAGTTTAATTAATAGCAATTGTTCAAAGAAACTATGTATAATACTACTTTCGGCACTTGAAAACTATATTTTTTCTCTAATTAAGCTAAATTCAGCTCATATAAGGCCTAGTCAGGCCAATCGAGGCTGAAAGTTTGACTTTCAGTCAAATTTCAAAATTAAGACTTGAAACAAGTTTAATTAGTAGTAGTTTTATATAAAAACTATATAATACTACTCCCGGCTCTTGAAAATCATATTTTCTCCCTGTTTTGACCCTTATTGGCTCTTATAAGGCCTAGTTCATTACAATTGGGGATGAATATTTGACTATTTATAAACTTGCCAATTAAGACTGAAAACAAGGTTACTTAGTAGCAATTATACATATAAACTATTTAATATTAATCATGGTTTTTAAAAATCACACTTTCTGCTCGTTTGAGCCTTATCCAGCTCTTATAAGGCCTAGTTCAGACCAATCAGGATTAAAAGCTAGACTTTTAGTCAAACTTCCTAATTAAGACTAGAAAAATAAGGTTAATTAGTAGTAATTGTACATAGAAACTATGTAATATAAATTATGGCTCTTAAAAATCATATTTTCTACCCATTTGGGCTCTATTCGGCTCTTATATAGCCTAGTTCAGATCAGTCGGGACTGAAAGTTTGACTTTTAGTTAAATTTTCCAATTAAGACTAAAACAAGTTTAATTAGTTGTAGTTGTACGTAGAAACTATGTAATACTATACCAAGATCTTTAAATCACATTTTCTCCCCCGTTTGGGTCAAATTCGGCTCAAATAAGGCCTAGTTCAGGCCAATCGGGATTGAAAGTTTGACTTTTGTTTAAACTTTCTAATTAAGAGTAGAAATATGGTTAATTAATAAAAATTATATATATAAACTTTATAATACCACTCATGGCTCTTAAAACCCATGTTTTCTCCCTTTGGCCCTGTTCGGCTCTTTAAGGCCTAGTTCAGGCCAATCGGATTTGACAGTTTGACTTTTAGTTGAACTTTACAATTAAGACAAGAAACAAGGTTAATTAGTAGTAATTTTACATAGAAACTATGTAATACCACTCACAACTCTTGAAAACCATATTTTCCTTCTTTTCGGGCCTATTCAGCTCTAATAAGACCTAGTTCATATCAATCGGGGCTTAAAGTTTGACTTTTGGTCAAACTTCACAACTAATACTAGAAATAAGGATAACTTGTGGTAATTGTATATTGAAATTATGTATACCACTCATGGCTCTTGAAAACCACATTTTTTGCACCTTTGGGCCCTACTCAGATCTTATAAGGCCTAGTTCAGGCAAATCAGGGCTGAAAGTTTGACTTTTGGTCAAATTTTAAATTAAGTCTAGAAAAAAGTTTAATTATTAATGTCTGTACTTAGATACTATATACCAGCTCTTGAAAACCATGTTTTCCCCTCGTTTGGGACCATTCGGCTCTTATAAGGCCTAGTTCAGGCCAATCGGGATTAGTAGTTTGACTTTTGATTAAACTTCCCAAAAAGACTAGAAATAAAGTTAACTAGTCGTAACTGTACATAAAAACTACGTAATATTACTCACGGCTCTTGAAAATCATACTTTCTCCCTGTTAGTGCCCAATTCGGCACTTATAAGGCTTAGTTCAGGCCAATCAGGGCTGAAAGTTTGACTTTTGGTCAAACTTTTAAATTAAGACTTGAATAAAGGTTAATTAGTAGTAATGTTGCATCGAAACTATGAAAGACCACTCACGACTCTTGAAAAACTTGTTTTCTCCCCATTTGGTCCTATTCAGCTCTTATAAGCCTAGCTTAGTCCAATTAGGGCTGCAATTTGTCATTTGATTAAATTACCCAATTAAGGCTTGAAATAAGACAAACTAATAGTAATTATATATAAAAATTATGCAACACCATTCACGGCTCCTGAAAACCACGTTTTTTTCCCCGTTTGGGCCCATTCAGCTCTTATAAGGCTTAGTTCAAGCCAATCGGGGCTAAAAGTTTGATTTATGGGTCAAACTTCTCAATTACTAGAAATAAGGTTAATTATCATTAATTGTACGTAGAAACTATGTAATAGTGCTCAATGCCCCTGAAAACCATGTTTTCTGCACGTTTGGGCCTTATTCGGACCTTATAATGCCTAGTGTAAGCCTATTTTGACTTTTAGTTAAACTTCTCAATTAAGACATGAAACAAAGTTAATTAGTAGTAATTGAACATAGAAACTATGTAATACTACTCCCGGCTCTTGAAAATCTTATTTCCCCCCTGTTTGGGCCCTACTCGGCTCTTATAAGGCTTTAGTTCAGCTCAATCGGGGCTGAAAGTTTAACTTTTAGTCAAACTATCTAATTAAGATTAGAAATAAGTTTAATTAGTAGTAATTTTATATAGAAACAATTTAATACTACTTAAGGCTCTTGAAAACCTCATTTTCTTCCCATTTGGGCCCTATTCGCATCTTATATAAAGCATAGTTTAGACCAAACATGGCTACCAGTTTGAATTTTGGTCAAACTTCCTAATTAAGACTAGTAACAAGTTTTATTAGTAATAGTTGTGCATAGAAATTATGTAATACCACTCATGGCTCATGAAAATCATGTTTTCTCCCCATTTTGGGGTCAATCTGGCTCTCATATGGCATAGTTGAGGCCATCAGGATTGAAAATTAGACTTTTGATCAAACTTTCAAATAAAGAATGGAAACATGGTTAATTAAAAGAAATTGTACATAGAAACTATGTAATACCACTCACGGCTCTTGAAAATCATATTTTCTCCCTATTTGGGCCCTATTAGACTGTTATAAGGCCTAATTCTGGCTAATCGGGGCTGAAAGCTTGATTTTATTTTAAACTTTTCAATTAGGACTAGAATATGGTTAATAAGCAGTAATTTTACGTAAAAAGTATGTAATATTACTCACAACTCTTAAAACCATGCTTTCTCCTTGTTTGTGCTCTTTTCGGCTATTACAATGCCTAGTTCAGGCCAATCGGGGTTGAAACTTTGACTTTTGGTCAAACTTTTAAATCAAGGCAAGAAAGTTTAATTAGTAGTAATTATAGGTAGAAACTGTGTAATACAACTTCGCGTTCTTGAAAACCAAATTTTCTCCCCATTTGGGTCCTGTTCGGCTCTTACAAGGCTTAGTTCAGGCCAATCAGGATTGAAAGTTTGACTTTTAGTTTAACTTCCTAATTAAGATTAGAAATACAGTTAACTACTGGTAATTGTACAAATAAACTATGTAATTCCACCATGACTCTTGAAAACTATGTTTTCTCCCAATTTGGGCCCTATTCGGCCCTTATCAGGCCTAACTCAGGCAAGTTAGGGGTAAAAAAGTTTGATTTTTGATCAAACTTCTTAATTAAGACTAGAAACAAATTTAATTAGTAGTAATTATACATAGAAATTATGTAATATACTCTCAGCTCTTGAAAAAACTATGTAATACTACTCTCGGCTCTTGAAAATCACGTTAGCTTATAAGGCATAGCTCGGTCAATCGAGACTGAAAGTTTGATTTCTAGTCAATTTTTCAAATTAAGATTAGAAACAAATTTAATTAGTTGTAACTGGGCATAAAAACTATGAAAAACTATTCTCGGCTCTTAAAAACCTCATTTTCTCCCCGTTTCGGCTTTAGGCCAATCGGGATTAAAAATTTGACTTTTAGTCATGATTTCTAACTAAGATTAGAAAACAAGGCTAATTAATAACAATTATACATAACAACTATGTAATATTAATTTCAGCTCTTGAAAACCAGTTTTCTGCCTGTTTAGGCCCTTTTCGGCACTTATATTGCCTAGTCAGGTCAGTCAGGGCTGAAAGGTTGACTATTGGTCAAACTTCTCATTTAAGACTAGAAACAAGTTTAATTAGTTGTAATTGTATATAGAAATTGTATTATACTACACCGGGCTCTTTAAAACCATATTTTATCCCATGTTTGGCCCCAATTCGGCTCTCATAAGGCCTAGTTCAGGTCAATCAGGATTGAAAGTTCGTTTTTTGATCAAACTTCCTAATTAAGACTAAAAATAAAGTTAGTTAAAAAAAATTAAATGTAGAAACTTCGTAATACCCCTTAGGGCTCTAGAAAACCATATATTCTCTCTTTTTGGGCTCTATTGGCTCTCATAAAGCCTAGTTCAGGCCAATCAATTGGGGCTGACGGTTTGACTTTTAGTCAAACTTTCCAATTAAGACCAGAAATATGGTTAGTTAGTAGTAATTTCATAGAAACTATGTAATACTACTCATGGCACTTGAAATCATGTTTTCTCCCCGTTTGGGCCCTAATCAGATTGACTCTTATAAGACCTATTTCAGGCCAATAAGGGCTAAATTTTGACTTTTTGTCAAACTCCCATTAGGATTCGAAATAAGGTAAATCAATAGAAATTGTACATAAAAATTTATAGCAATTGTACATAGAAATTATGTAATATACTTTCAGCTCTTGAAAAAATTATGTAATACTACTATCAGCTCTTGAAAATCACGTTAGCTTATAAGGCATAGCTCAAATCAATCAGGGCTAAAAAATTTGACTTTTGGTCAAACTTCATAATTAATACTAGAAATAAGTTTAATTAGTAAAATTTGTAATACTACTCTCAACTCTTGCAAAGTTTTCTCCCCGTTTGGGCCCTATTCGGCTCTTATAAGGTCTAGCCCAAGCCAATCGGGCTGAAAAGATTAACTTTTAGTCAAACTTTCCAATTAAGACTAGAGACAAGTTTAATTAGTATTAATTATACGTAAAACTATGTAATACTACTCTGGGCTCTTGAAAATCATGTTTTTCTCCTGGTTTGGGCCCAATTCAGCTCTTATATAAGGCCTAGTTCAGGCCAATGGGGGTTGAAAGTATAACTTTTGGTTAAGGTTTTTAATTAAGACTAGAAACAAGGTAAATTATAGTAATTGTGAAATTTTGCAATACAGTCATGGCTCCTGAAAACCACGTTTTTCCCTTATTTGGGCCCTATTCGGCTCTAATTAAGGCCAAGTTCTGGCTAATTGGGGCTAAAATTTAATTTTTGGTCAAACGTCCCAATTTAGAGTAGAAATGAGGATAATTTTAATAAAATAATAGTATATTGAACATATGCAATACTTCATACGGCTCTTGAAAACCATATTTTGTCCTTATTTAGACCCTCCTCGTCTCTTATAAGCCCAAGCTCAAGCCAATCGCGGATGAATGTTTGACTCATGTCAGACTTTCCAATTAAGACTTGAATACGGTTAATTAGAAGTAATTGATATGCTAACTATATAATATTAATTTCGGCTATTGAAAACCATTTTCTCTGCCCGTTTGGTCTCTATTTGGCTCTTATATGCTAGCTTAGGCCAATCGGGACAGAAAAATTTACTTTTGGTCAAACTTCCCAATTTAGACTTGAAACAAGATTTATTAGTCGCAATTGTATATGTAAACTATGTAATATTAGTCCCGGCTCTTGAAAACAACGATTTAAGCCCATTTGGGCCCTATTTGGCTCTTATATGGGTTCATATCAATCATGGCTGAAAGTTTGACTTTTAATCAAACTTATCAATTAAGACTAGAAACAAGTTTAATTAGTAATTGTACATAGAAACTATATAATACAACTCCTGGCTCTTCAAAACCACGTTTTCTCCCCGTTTGGGCCCAATTCGGCTCTTACATGGCCTAGTGCAGGCCAATCGAGATTACAAGTTTTATTTTTGGTTTAACTTCCCAATTAAGACTAGAAACAAGGTCAATTAATACAAGTTGTACTTAGAAACTATTTAATACCCCTCATATCTCTTGAAAACCAAATTCTCCCCGTTTGGGCCTTATTTGGCCCTTATAGGGCTTAGTTCAGGCCAATCCGGGCTGAAATTTGACTTTTGGTCAAACTTTCCAATTAAGATGAGAAACAAGGTTAATTAGTAGTAATTGTACATATAAACTATATAATATTGCTTTCGGCTATTTAAAGATAAATTATCTCCCTTGTCGCGCTTTTCGACTCATTAAAGCGCTAATTCAGGGCAATTGCGGCTCAAAGTTTGACTTTTATCAAATTTCTAAATTAAGATATGAAACAAGTTTAACTAGTAGTAGCTTTATATAAATACTATGTAATATTACTCCCGGCTCTTGAAAATCACATTTTTCCCCGTTTGGGCCCTAATTGGCTCTTATAAGGCCTTGTTCAATACAATCGGGGAAGAATATTTGATTATTTATAAACTTGTCAATTAAGACTGAAAACAAGGTTAATTAGTAGCAATTGTACATATAAACAATTTAATATTAATCCTGGTTTTTTAAAATCACATTTTCTACCCGTTTGACTCTTTATCCAGTTCTTATAAGGCCTAGTTCAGACCAATCGGGATTGAAAGTTAGACCTTTAGTCAAACTTCCTAATAAGACTAGAAAAATAAGTTTAATTAGTAGTAATTGTACATAAAAACTATGTAATATTAATTCTGGCTCTTGAAAACCATATTTTTGCCCATTTTGGCTCTATTCGGCTCGTATATGGCCTAATTTAGATCAGTCGGGACTGAAAGTTTGACTTTTTGTCAAACTTTCCAATTAAGACTAAAACAAGTTTAATTAGTTAGTTGTAAGTAGAAACTATGTAATACTACACCGGGATCTTTAAACCACATTTTCTCCCCCATTTGGGCCAATTTCGTCTCTTATAAGCCTAGTTTAGGCCAATCAGGAATGAAAGTTTGACTTTTGGTCAAACTCTAATTAAGAGTAGAAACATGGTTAATTAATAAAAATTATATATAGAAACATTATAATACAACTCATGGCTCTTAAAGCCCATGTTTTCTCCCTTTGGCCCTGTTCGGCCCTTTAAGGCCTAGTTCAGGCTAATCGGGTTTGACAGATTAACTTTTAGTTAAACTTTACAATTAAGACAAGAAATAAGGTTAATTAGTAGTAATTTTAGATAGAAACTTTGTAATACCACTCACAGCTCTTTAAAACCACATTTTCCTCCTTTTCGGGCTTATTCAGCTCTAATAAGACCTAGTTCATGTATAAAGTTTGACTTTTGGTCAAACTTCACAACTAATATTAGAAATAAGGATAATTTGTGGTAATTGTCTATTAAAATTATGTAATACCATTCACGGCTCTTGAAAATCATATTTTTTGCACCTTTGGGTCCTACTCAGATCTTATAAGGCTTAGTTCAGGCAAATCGGGGCTGAAAGTTTGACTTTTGGTCAAATTTTAAATTAAGTCTAGAAAAAAGTTTAATTACTAATGTCTGTACTTAGATACCATGTACTAGCTCTTGAAAACCATGATTGCTACCCCATTTGGGACCAATTCGCTCTTATAAGGCCTAGTTCAGGCCAATCGGGATTAGTAGTTTGACTTTTGATTAAACTTCCCAAAAAGACTAGAAATAAAGTAAACTAGTAGTAACTGTACATAAAAACTACGTAATATTACTCATGGCTCTTGAAAATCATATTTTCTCCCTGTTGGTGCCTAATTCGGCACTTATAAGGCTTAGCTCAGGCCAATAAGGGCTGAAAGTTTGACTTTTGGTCAAACTTTTAAATTAAGACTTGAATCAAGGTTAATCGCAGTAATGTTGCATAGAAACTATGAAAGACCACTCACGACTCTTGAAAAACTTGTTTTCTCCCCGTTTGGTCCTATTCAGTTCTTATAAGCCCTAGCTCAGTCCAATCTGGGCTGCAATTTATTATTTGATTACATTACCCAATTAAGGCTTGAAATAAGGCAAACTAGTAGTAATTGTACATAAAAATTATGTAACACCATTCACGGCTCCTGAAAATTACGTTTTTTTTCCCGTTTGGGCCCATTCAGCTCTTATAAGGCTTAGTTCAAGCCAATCGGGCTGAAAGTTCGATTTATGGGTCAAACTTCTCAATTACTAGAAATAACATTAATTATCATTAATTGTACGTAGAAACTATGTAATAGTGCTCAATGCCCCTAAAAACCATGTTTTCTGCACATTTGGTCCCTATTCAGACCTTATAATGCCTAGTGTAAGCTAATTTTGACTTTTAGTTAAACTTCTCAATTAAGACATGAAAAAAAGTAATTAGTAGTAATTGTACATAGAAACTATGTAATACTACTCCCGCTCTTGAAAACCATATTTTCCTCCAGTTTGGGCCCAATTCGGCTCATATAAAGCATAATTCAGGTCATTCAGGGCTGAAAAGTTAAACTTTTGGTCAAACTTCTAACTTAAGAATAGAAACAAATTGAATTAGTAGTGGTTATACATAGAAACTATGTAATAATACTTCTGGCTCCTGAAAACATATTTTCTCCCTGTTTGAGTCCTATTCGGCTCTTAAAATGCCTAGTTCAGGCCAATCGGGAATGAAGATTTGACTTTTGGTCAGACTTCACAATTAAGAATAGAAACATATTTAATTAGTAGTAATTATACATAAAAACTATATAATACTACTTCCGACTCTTAAAAACATGTTTCTCCTTATTTGAGTGATACTCTACTCTTATAATACCAAGTTCAGGCCAATACGGGCTGAAAGTTTGACTTTTGGACAAACTTCCTGATTAAGAGCAGAAACAAGTTTAATTAGTAGTAATTGTACATAAAAACTATGTAATACTACTCCTGCCTCTTTAAAATAATGTTTTCTTCCTGTTTAGGTCATATTCGGCTCTTATAAGTCCTAGTTGAAGCCAATCGGGGCTGAAAGAGTGACTTTTGATCAAATTTCTCAATTAAGACTAGAAACAAGTTTAGTTTGTAGCAATTATACATAATAACTATGTAATACTACTCCCAGCTCTTGCAAACCATATTTTCTCCCCAATTGGGCCCTTTTCGTCTCTTATAAGGTCTATTTCAGGCTAATCGGGACTGAACGTTGGACTTTTTGCTGAACTTTTCAATTCACATTAGAAATAAGGTTAATTAGCACCAATTGTACATTGAAACTATGCAATACTACTCCTAGCTCTTTAAAATCATATTTTCTCTCTGTTAGGTCATATTCAGCTCATATAAGGCTTAGTTCAGGCCAATCGGGAATGAAAGTCTGACTTTGATTAAATTTCCCAATTTAGACTAGAAACAAGTTTAAATAGTAGTAACTGTACATAAAAACTATGTAATACTACGCCTAGTTCTTGAAAATCGCATTTTCTCCCCGATTGGGCCTTTTTCAGCTCTTATAAGGCCCAGTTCAGGCCAATCAGGACTGAACGTTTGACTTTGGTCAAACTTTCAAAATAATACTAGATGACAAAATAAACTATGTAATACAACTCTCAGCTCTTGAAAATTATGTTTTCCTCCGATCTGGTCGCTTTTTAGCTCTTATATGGCCTAGTTTAGGTCAATCAGGGCTAAAAATTTGATTTCTTAAAAAAAATCCAAATTAACAATAGAAACAAGTTTAATTAATTGAAATTATATATAAAAACTATGTGATATAACTCTCGGCTCTTGAAACCATGTTTTCTCCCTGTCTGGGCCCTAATTGGTTCTTATAAGTCCAGTTCAGGCCAATTGGGGTTGAAAGTTTGACTTTTAGTTTAACTTCCGAATTAAATATATACACAGGTATATACATAGGTATATATATAGGTATATATAGGTATATATAGGTATAGGTAATATATATATATATATATATATATTGGTAGCCATGTTCTTGCATTGTTGTTATCATTAGTGCGTATCAATTGCATGTTAAAACTCTGCATTAGCATTTGACCAAATTAAACTTATTTCTATACTTAATTTGAAAGTTTGACCAAAAGTCAATTTTTTAGCCCCGACTGGCCTAAAGTTGGCCTTATAAGAGCCAAATAAGGCCCAAATAGGGAGAAAACATGATTTTAAACAGCCGGGAACAGTTTACAAAGCTTCTATATTCAATTACTATTAATAAACTTGTTTCTAGCCTTAATCTGAAAGCTTGACGAAAAGTCAAACTTTCAGCCCCGATTGGCCTAAATTAGGCTTTATAAGAACGGAATAGGCCCAAAAAGGAGAGAGAACATGTTTTCAAGAGCTGAGAGTAGTATTACATAGTAATTTTATATAAAATTCAAACCTTCAGCCTTGATTGGCCTGAATGAGGTATTATATAAGAGCCAAATAGGATCCAAACAGGAGGAGAATATGATTTTCAAGAGCTGTTAGTGGTATTGCATAGTTTTTATGTCTAATTACTACTAATTAACCTTGTTTCTAGCGTTAATTAAAAGTTTGACCAAAAGTCAACTTTCAGCCACGATTAGCCATAGGGTCCAAATAAAGAGAAATGCAGTTTTTAATAGCCGCGAGTATATTACATAGATTTTATGTATAATTATCACTATTAAACTTGTTTCTAGTCTTAATTAGAAAGTTTTACCAAAAGTCAAACTTTCAGCCTCGACTGGCTTGAACCAGGTCTTATAAGAGCCGAGAAGGCCCAAACGGGGAGAAAATATGGTTTTTAAGAGCCGGGAGTAGTATCACATAGTTTATATATGTATGACTACTACTAATTAAACTAGTTTCTATTCTTAATTTAGAGGTTTGACTAAACGTCAAACTTTCAGCCCCGAATTGGCTTGAACTAGGTCTTACAAGAACCCAATAGGGTCCAAACAGGAAGAAAGCATGTAGTCTTCGTGTGAGAAACTTTCTCACACGAAGACCGTGAGAAAACCATATAGGGGTGATCATGTAGATGATCCGAACCGTTCATCTTAATCTACATACTCTAATTAGACTACTAATAAAAAATCACGCGATTCCAAGTCTTTTTACCCATGCATCAAGTGACATGTTTATTCTACGGCGAATAAACGTATGTTTTGTAACCACTTGTTGCATGGGTAAAAAGGCTCGGACTCACGTGATTTTTTATTGGTAACCTAAATAAAGTATATAGATCAAGATGAACGGTTCGGATCATCTACATGATCACCCCTATATGGTTTTCTCACAGTCTTCGTGTGAGAAAGTTTCTCACACGAAGACTACTATATATATATATATATATATATATATATATATATATATATATATATATATATATGGGCTTACTGTACCTCAGCCTGCAGGCTGAGAGAGTTTCTCAGCCTGCGGGACGTGGCTGAATATAGGCCACACATCGGTCGCAGAGTGTGGGCGACAAAAAAATCAAAAAATCCCGCCTAAACAATCGTGAAACAAATTGACAAAAATACCCCTTTTATATGACGACTGCGACTTCTAGCATTGAAAAGTAAAAAAATATTCCATGGTCGCAGTTACTTAATCATTTATCAGTTCCCAATGCGACTATGGTCGCAATAATGAACTGTTTTGGAGTTCAAAGTAATTTAAAATTATACTGTATTAACTTTTAAACTGTTTTGGATAACTGAACAGTCACCTAGGAAGTATACAATTTTTGGGAAAAGATAGAAAATATATTGAGAGATATTCACGTGGTCCGAGAGCTTAAACCTTTTGGAATTCCGGGATTAAAAATATATAAAGGGTCATGAGCAAAGGATTAAAAACATACTAAGTTATTTTTGCTCAAACTCGTTACTCTCAATGTTCGGAAAATACATTAAAAAAATGTCTTCACCATCACCACCGTCTTCACCGGAAAGAAGCCAATACATTCAAACAATGTCTTCACCATCACCACCGTCTTTACCGGAAA
>JAVJIF010013869.1:60000-72500 GCA_038442645.1 Agave tequilana
GTCGCATAAGATACATTGCAAACAGTAACTACTGCGACCAGGGTCGACACTGTGACCAAAGTCTGCGACTAAGCAACTGCTGCGGTGACGTGTCACCTCATCGCAGTGTTGTTGTTGACCTCGTCGCAGTGTTGTTGTTGATTAAGACTAAAGACCAGCAATAGCGACCAAGATTGCAGATTATTTTTTAAGACTGCGGCCATCAACTGCGACCAATGTCGCAGTGTTGTTGTTGATTATTTATAAAGACCACCAACTGCGACCAAGGTCGCAGTGATGTTGTTGATTAAGAGTAAAGACCAGCAACTGCGACCAAGGTCGCTGTGTATTTTATTAAGACTAAACACCAAAAACTGCGATCAAGGTCGCAGTTTATTTTATTAAGACTACGGTCGTTTATTTTATTAAGACTACGGTCAGAAACTGCGACCAAGGTAGCAGTGTTGTTGTTGATTAAGACTAAAGTCCAGCAACTGCGACCAAGGTCGCAGTGTATTTATTAAGTCTGCGTCCAGCAACTGCAACCAATGTCGCAACCTTTCATTTTAAAAATTTATAAGGGTGAAGTAATATAATTATTAACTGTGTCCATGGTCGCAGTATATTCGTTTAGCGTAAAATATTTAAAATGAAGGTTTGTAACAATTGTACAGCATTTTCAACCAAGACATAGTAGTAAAAAATGTAATTCACACAATTAACTTTAGAAAACAGATTTATATATATTTAAAAAAAACAAAATACAATTTTTTTAAACTTCTAATCCTCGTCATCACCATCGTAATGAGAAAGAAGTTTGCGACTTTGGTCGCAGTACTGAAGGAGGTCGCATTGCTATACGATAGCATGTTTCCTCCGGTATTCTTTATTCTGTAATAAGTATGCGACCATGGAATATTTTTTTACTTTTCAATGCTAGAAGTCGCCGTCGTCATATAAAAGGGGTATTTTTGTCAATTTGTTTCACGATTGTTTAGGCGGGATTTTTTTGATTTTTTTGGCGCCCACACTCTGCGACCGATGTGTGGCATATATTCAGCCACGTCCCGCAGGCTGAGAAACTCTCTCAGCCTGCAGGCTGAGGTACAGTAAGCCCTAAATTTATATAGGTATATATATGTATATATATATAGGTATATATATACCGATATATATATATATATATATATATATATATATATATATATATATATATATATTAGGTATATATATATATATATATATATAGGTATATATATACCTATATATATATAGGTATATATATACCTATATATATATATAGGTATATACATAGGTATATATAGGTATAGGTATATATTGGTATAGGTGTGTGTGTGTGGCCATGTTCTTGCATTGTTGTTATCATTAGTGCGTATCAATTGCATGTTAAAACTCTGCATTAGCGTTTGACCAAATTAAACTTATTTCTGTACTTAATTTGAAAGTTTGACCAAAAGTCAATTATTTAGCCCCGATTGGCCTAAAGTAGGCCTTATAAGAGCCAAATAAGGCCCAAATAGGGAGAAAATTTAATTTTAAACAGCTGGGAACGGTATTACAAAGCTTCTATATTCAATTACTATTAATAAACTTGTTTCTAGCCTTAATCTGAAAGCTTGACGAAAAGTCAAACTTTCAGCCCCGATTGGCCTAAACTAGGCTTTATAAGAACGGAATAGGCCCAAAAAGGAGAGAGAACATGTTTTCAAGAGCCGAGAGTAGTATTACATAGTAATTTTATATAAAATTCAAATCTTCAGCCTTGATTGGCCTGAATGAGGCATTATAAGAGCCAAATAGGATCCAAACTGGAGGAGAATATGGTTTTCAAGAGCTATGAGTGGTATTGCATAGTTTTTATACTAATTATTACTAATTAACCTTATTTCTAGCGTTAATTAAAAGTTTGACCAAAAGTCAAACTTTCAGCCCCGATCAGCCATAGGGTCCAAATAAAGAGAAATGCAGTTTTTAATAGCCGCGAGTATATTACATAGTTTTTATGTATAATTATCACTATTAAACTTGTTTCTAGTCTTAATTAGAAAGTTTTACCAAAAGTCAAACTTTCAGCCTCGACTGGCTTGAACCAGGTCTTATAAGAGCCGAGAAGGCCCAAACGGGGAGAAAATATGGTTTTTAAGAGCTGAGAGTAGTATCACATCGTGTATATGCATAACTACTACTAATTAAACTTGTTTCTATTTTTGATTTAGAGGTTTGACTAAACGTCAAACTTTCAACCCGAATTGGCCTGAACTAGGCCTTATAAGAACCCAATAGGGTTGAAATGGGGAGAAAATGTAGTTTTTAAGAGCTGGGGGTAGTATTACATAGTTTTTATATATAATTACTACTAATTAAACTTGATTTTAATCTTAATTGGGAAGTTTGATGAAAAGTCAAACCTTCAGCCCTTATTGGCCTTAACTAGGCCTTATAAGAGCCAAATAGGGCCCAAACGAAAGGAAAATATTGTTGTTAAGAGCTGAGAGTGTTATTACATAGTTTCTATATACAATTACAGCTAATTAACCTTGTTTCTAGTGCTAATTGGGAAGTTTGATCAAAAGTCAAATTTTTAGCCCCGAATTGGCCAGGACTAAGTTGTATATGAGCCGAATAGGTCCCAAACGGGGGAAAAAAATGAAGTTTTCAATAACTCAAAGTACTATTACATTGTTTTTATGTATAATTACTACTAATTAAACTTGGTTCTTTTCTTAATTGAGATGTTTCACTAAAAGTCAAACTTTCAGCCCTGATTGGCTAGAACTAGGCCTTATAAGAGCAGAGAATAGGGTCCAAATGGGGAGAAAACATGATTTTCAAGAGCTGGGAGTAGTATCACATAGTTTGTATGTATAACCATTACTAATTCAATTTGTCTCTATTCTTAAGTTAGACGTTTGACCAAAAGTTAAACTTTTTAGCCCCGATTGGCCTAAATTATGCCTTATATGAGCCGAATTGGACCCAAACTGGAGGAAAATATGGTATCGAGAGTTACGAGTGGTGTTACATAGTTTCTATGTACAATTACTGCTAATTATTGCTATTTCTTGTGTTAATTGGGTATTTTTATCAAAAGTCAAACTTTAACCCTGATTGGACTGAACTAGGCCTTATAAGATACGAAAAGGGCCTAAACAGGGACAAAATGTGATTATCCAGAGCCGGGAGTAGTATTACATAATTTTTATATATAATTACTTCTAATTAAACTTTCTTCTAGTCTTAATTTGAAAGTTTGATAAAAGTCAAACTTTCACCCTGATTGGCCTGAACTAGGAGCCAAATACAGTTTAAACAGGGAGAAAACTTGATTTTAAAGAGCCGAGAGTAGTATTATATAGTTTCTATATGCAGTTACTACTATTAATCTTGTTTCTAGTCTTAATCTGAAAATTTAACTTTTGTCAAACTTTCAGCTCTGGTTGGCCTGAACTAGGCCTTATAAGAGCCGAATGGGACCAAACGGTATGAAAACATGGTTTTCAAGTACCGTGAATGGTATTACGTAGTTTCTATGTACAAGTACTACAAATTAACCTTATTTTTAATATTAATTTGAAAATTTAACTAAAAGTCAAATTTTAAACCCTGATTAGCCTGAACAGGGCCTTATTAAAGCTAAATAGGATCCAAACGGGGAGAAAATGCAGCTTTCACGAGACAGGAGTACTTTTACATTGTAACTTTGTATAATTACTACTAATTAAACTTGTTTCAGGTCTTAATTTAGATGTTTGACCGAAAGTCAAATCTTGAGCCCTTATGGGCCTGAATTAGGCGTTGTAAGAGCCGAATAGGGCCCAAACGGTAGGAAATATTATTTCAAAAGCTGAAAGTGGTATTACATTGTTTCTATGTATAATTACTACTAATTAACCTAAGTTCTAATTTTAATTGGAAAGTTTGACTAAAGTCAAACTTTCAACTCCGATTGGTCTGAACTGACCTTATAAGAGCCAAATAGGGCCCAGATAGGGAGAAAACATGGTTTTCAAGAGCTGAGAGTAGTATCATATAGTTTTTATGTATAATTTTGATTATTAAACTTGTTTATATTCTTAATTTGAAATTTTTTCAAAAAAATTAAACTTTTAGCCTCGATTGACCTAAATTAGGCCATATAAATAAGAGCTAAAAAGGGGCCAAACCAGAGGAAAACATGGTTTTCTAGAGCTGAGAGTTATATTACATAGTTTCTATGTAAATTACTACTATTTTATCTAGTTTCTAGTTTTAATTGAGAAGTTTGACTAAAAGTCAAACATTCAGCCCCGATTGGTCTAAACGAGGCCTTATAAGAACCGAAAAAGGCCCAATCCGGGAGAATATGCTATTTTCAGGAGCTAGGAATAGTATTATATATTTTTTATGTATAATTACTACTAATTAAACTTGTTTCTAGTCTTAATTGAAAAGTTTGACCAAAGTCAGACTTTCAGTCTCGATTTCCCTGAACTAGGCCTTATATAAGCCGAATATGACCTAACAAAGAGAAAACAAGATTTTTTAAGAGCCAGGAGTATTATTACATAGTTTCTATGTACAATTGTGGCTAATTAATCTTGTTTCTAGTGTTAATTAGAAAGTTTGACCAAAAGTCAAACTTTCAGCCCCGATTGGCCTGAATTAGACCTTATAAGAGCCGAAAAGCGCCCAATCTGGGTGAAACTATGGTTTTCAAGAGCTGGGAGTAGTTACATAGTTTTTATATATAATTACTACTAATTAAACTATTTTCTGGCCTTAATTGGAGAGTTTGATCAAAAGTCACTCTTTCAGTCCAGATTGGCTTGAGCTAGGCCTTAAAAAAGCCGAATATGACCTAAACAGGGAAAAAAATATAGTTTAGGAGCTAGGAGTAGTATTACATAGTTTTTATATACAATTACTACTAATTAAACTCTTTTCTACTATTAATCAGGAAGTTCGTCTAAAAGTCAAACTTTCAGGCTCGATTGGCCTGAACTAAGCATTATAAGGGCAGAATAGGACTTAAACAAGGAGAAAACATGCTTTCAAGAGCCGAGAGTAGTATTACATAGTTTTTATATATAATTACTACTAATTAAACTTGTTTCTATTCTTTATTGGAAAGTTTGACAAAAACTCAAATCTTTAACCCCGATTGGCTTGAACTAGGCATTATGAAAGCCGAATAAGGCTCAAAATAGGGAGAAAACATCTTTTCACGAGCCGGGAGTAGTACTACATATTTTCATGTAAAATTACTACTAATTAAACTTGTTTCTATTCTTAATAGGAAAGTTTGACCAAAAGTCAAATCTTCAGCTCCAATTGGCCTCAACTAGGCATTATAAGAGCCGAACATGACCCAAACGAGAGGAAAATATAGTTTTCAAGAGCCGTGAGTGGTATTACATAGTTTCTATATGCAATTACTACTAAATAACCTTGTTTCTAGTGTTAACTAGTTTAACTTATTTTAGGATTATTGGAGAATTTTTGTCAAAAGTCAAATTTCAGCCCTGATTGGCCTGAACTAGGCCTTATAAGAGACGAATGAGGACCAAACTGGAGGAAAAAAAAGGTTTACAAGGGACGTGAATGGGTATTATATTTTTCTATGTATAATTACTACTAATTAACTTTGTTTCTAGTGTTAATTGGAAAGTTTAACCTAGAGTCAAACTTTCAGCCCTGATTGGCCTGAATTAGGGAATACAAGAGCTGATTAGGGCCCAAACGGAAAAAAATGAGGTTTTCAAGAGCGAGAGTAGTATTACATAGTTTTTATGTGCAATTACCACTAATTAAACTATTTTCTAATCTTAATATGAAAGTTTGACCAAAACCTAAACTTTCGGTTCTTATTGGCCTGAACTAGGCCTTATAAGAGCTGAATGGGGCCAAACGGGAGAAAAACATGGTTTTCAAGTGCTGAGAGTGAATTATAGAGTTTCTATGCACAATTATTACTAATTAACCTTGTTCCTTATGTTAATTAGGAATTTTGATCACAAGTCAAACTTTCATTCCTGATTGGCCTGAACTAGTCCTCATAAGAGCCAATTAGGGCTCAAACGAGGTTTTCAAGAGCCAAGAGTAGTAATACATAGTTTTTATATATAATTACTATTAATTAAACTAATTTCTAGTCTTAATTGGGCAGTTTTACTAAAGTCAACTTTCAACCCTGTTAATCTGAATTAGGCCTTATAAGAGCCAATTAGGGCCCAAACGGGAAGAAAATGAGGTTTTTAAGTGCCGGGAGTAGTATGACATAGTTTCATGTATAATTACTACTAATTAAACTAGTTTCCAGTCTTAATTGGGAAGTTTAATAAAAGTTAAACTTTCAACCCAATTGGCCTGAATTAGGCCTTATAAGAGCCGATTAGGGCCCAAACGAGGAGAAAACGTGGTTTTCAAGAGCCCAGAGTAGTATGACAGTATTTTTATATATAATTACTACTAATTAAACTTGTTTCTAGTTTTTATTGGGAAGTTTGACCAATAATCAAACTTTCAACACCGATTGGCTTGAACTAGGCCTTATAAGAGCCGAATGGGACCAAATGGGAGGAAAACATGGTTTTTAAGGGCCGTCAATGGTATTACTTAGTTTCTATGTATAATTAATACTAATTAACCTTGTCTCTAGTAAGTTCGACCAAAAGTTGTTTCAGCCTTAATTGGCCTGAACCAAACCTTATAATAGTCGCCCAAACGAGGAGAAAATAAAGTTTTCAAGAGCTAAGAGTATTAATACATAGTTTTTTTGCATAATTACTACGATTGAACTAGTTTCTAATCTTAATTGGAAAGTTTTATCAAAAATCAAACTTTCTGCCCCGATTGGCCTGGACTAGGCTTTTTAATAGCCGAATAGGAATCAAATGGGAGGAAAATATGATTTTCAAGGGTCGTGAATGGTATTGCATAGTTCTATGTACAATTACTTCTGATTAACCTAATTTCTATTGTTAATTTGGAGGCTTAACCAAAAGTCAAACTTTAAAGCCCTGTTAACCTGAACTAGGCCTTATTAGAGCTGAATAGGGTCCAAATGGGGAGAAAATGTAGTTTTCAAGAGCAGCGAGTAGTATTACATAGTTTTTATGTATAATTCCTACTAATTAAACTTGTTTCTAGTCTTAATTGGAAAGTTTGACCAAAGTCAGACTTTCTGTCCCGATTGCCCTGAACTAGGCCTTATATGAGCCGAATATGACCTAGATAGAGATAAAACATGATTTTAAAGCGCCAGGAGTATTATTACATAGTTTCTATGTACAATTGTGGCTAATTAATCTTGTTTCTAGTGTTAATTGGAAAATTTGACAAAGAGTCAAACGTTCAGCCCTGATTGGCTTGAACTAGGCCTTATAAGAGCGAAAAGGCCTAATCGGGGAGAAATTAGGGTTTTCAAGAGCTGGGAGTAGTATTACATAGTTTTTATGTATAATTACTACTAATTAAACTTGTTTCTGGCCTTAATTGGAGATTTTGATCAAAAGTCACTCTTTCCGCCCAGATTGGCCTGAGCTAGGCCTTTAAAAAGTCGAATATGACCTAAACAGGGAGAAAATATTGTTTAGGAGTTAGGAGTAGTATTATACATAGTTTCTATATATAATTAAAACTAATTAATTTGTTTCTACTATTAATCAGCAAGTTCGTATAAAAGTCAAATTTTCTGGCTCGATTGGCCTGAACTAGGCATTATAAGAGCAGAATAAGACTCAAACAAGGAGAAAACATACTTTCAAGAGCCGAGAGTAGTATTACATAGTTTTTATGTATAATTACTATTAATTAAACTTGTTTCTATTCTTTATTGGGAAGTTTAATAAAAAGTCAAATCTTCAGCCCCGATTGGCCTGAACTAGGCATTAGAAAAGCCGAATAGAGCTCAAACAGGGAGAAAATATCTTTTCAAGAGCCGAGAGTAGTACTACATAGTTTTCATGTAAAATTACTATTAATTAAATTTGTTTCTATTCTTAATAGGGAAGTTTGACCAAAAGTCAAATCTTCAGCCCGACTGGCCTCAACTGGGCATTATAAGAGCCGAACATGACCCAAACGAGAGGAAAATATGATTTTCAAGAGCCGTGAGTGGTATTACATAGTTTCTATATGCAATTACTATTAAATAACCTTGTTTCTAGTGTTAACTAGTTTAACTTGTTTTAGGATTATTTGAGAATTTTTGCCAAAAGTCAAATTTCAGCCCTGATTGGCCTGAACTAGGCCTTATAAGAGACGAATGGGGACAAACTGGAGGAAAACAAGGTTTAAAAGGGACGTGAATGGTATTACATAGTTTCTATGTATAATTACTACTAATTAACTTTGTTTCTAGTATTAATTGGAAAGTTTGACCTAGAGACTTTCAGCCCCGATTGGCCTGAACTAGGCAATATAGAGCTGATTAGGGCCCAAACGGGATAAAAATGAGGTTTTCAAGAGCCGAGAGTAGTATGACATAGTTTTTATGTGCAATTACCACTAATTAAACTATTTTCTAGTCTCAATATGAAAGTTTGACCAAAACCCAAACTTCAGTTCTTATTAGCCAGAACTAGGTCTTATAAGAGCTGAATGGGGCCAAATAGAAAAATATGATTTTCAAGTGCTGAGAGTGGATTATAGAGTTTCTATGCACAATTATTACTAATTAATCTTATTTCTTATGTTAATTTAGAATTTTGATCAAAAGTCAAACTTTCAGTCCTGATTGGCCTGAACTAGGCCTTGTAAGAGCCGATTAGGGATCAAACAATGTTTTTAAGAGCCGAGAGTAGTATTACATAGTTTTTTATGTATAATTACTTTTAATTAAACTAGTTTCTAGTCTTAATTGGGAAGTTTTACTAAAAGTCAAACTTTCAACCCCGATTGGCCTGAATTAGGCCTTATAAGAGCTGATTAGGGCCCAAACGAGGAGAAAATGAGGTTTTCAAGTACCGGGAGTAGTATGACATAGTTTTATGTATAATTACTACTAATTAAACTAGTTTCCAGTCTTAATTGGGAAGTTTACTAAAAGTTGAACTTCAACCCCAATTGACCTGAATTAGGCCTTATAAGAGCGATTAGGGCCCAAACGAGGAGAAAACTGGTTTTCAAGAGGCCGAAGTAGTATGACAGTGTTTTTATGTACAATTACTACTAATTAAACTTGTTTCTAGTTTTTATTGGAAAGTTTGACCAAAAATCAAACTTTCAACACCGATTGGCCATAACTAGGCCTTATAAGAGTCAAATGGGACTAAACGGGAGAAACATAGTTTTTAAGGGCCGACAATGGTATTACGTATTTTCTATGTACAATTAATATTAATTAACCTTGTCTCTAGTAAGTTCAACCAAAAGTTATTTCAGCCTCAATTGGCCTGAACTAGTCCTTTTAAAACCCACCCAAACGAGGAGAAAATAAAATTTTCTAGAGCTAAAGAGTATTAATACATAGTTTGCAATAGCTGGGAGTAGTATTACATAGTTATTATATATTTTTGCTACTAACAAAACTTGTTTCTAGTCTTAATTGTGAAATTTGATTAAAAGTCACTCTTTCAGCCCCGATTAGCTTCAACTAGGACTTATAAGAGCCGAAAATGACCTAAACAGGGAGAGAACATTGTTTTAAAGAGCCAGGAGTTGTATTACATAGTTTCTATATACAATTACTATTAATTAAACTTGTTTCTACTCTTAATCAAGAAGTTTGTCCAAAAGTCAAACTTTCAGCCCCTATTGGCCTGAACTAGGTATTATAAGAGCATAGTTTGACTCAAACAAGGAGAAAACATGTTTTCAAGAGTCGGGAGTAGTATTATATAGTTTTTATATATAATTACTACTAATTAAATATGTTTCTATTCTTAATTGTGAAGTCTAACCAAAAGTCAAATCTTCATTCCCGATTGGCCTAAACTAGGCATTCTAAGAGCCGAATAGGACTCAAACAGGGAGAAAATATGTTTTCAGGAGTCAGAAGTAGTATTACATAGTTTCTATGTATAACCACTACTAATTCAATTTGTTTCTATTCTTAAGTTGGAAGTTTGACCAAAAGTTTAACTTTTCAGTCCCGAATGACCTGAATTATGTCTTATATGAGCCGAATTGGGCCCAAATTGGAGGAAAATATGGTTTCAAGAGCTGACAGTGGTGTTACTTAGTTTCTATGGACAATTACTGCTAATTATCCTTATTTCTTGTGTTAATTGGGTATTTTTACCAAAAGTCAAACTTTAACTCCAATTGGGCTCAACTAGGCCTTATAAGATACGAAAAGGGCCTAAACAGGGACAAAATGTGATTATCCAGAGCGGGAGTAGTATTACATAGTTTTTATATATAATTACTTCTAATTAAATTTTCTTCTAGTCTTAATTGGAAAGTTTGATCAAAAGTCAAACTTTCACCCCGATTGGCCTGAATTAGGAGCCAGATATAGCTTAAATAGGGAGAAAAACTTGATTTTAAAGAGCCGAGAGTAATATTATATAGTTTCTATATACAGTTACTACTACATAAACTTGTCTCTAGTCTTAATCTGGAAGTTTGACTTTTGTCAAACTTTCAGCCCTAGTTGGCCTGAATTAGAGCTTATAAAAGCCAAATGGGACGAAACGGGAGAAAAACATGGTTTTCAAGTGCCGTGAATGGTATTTACAAAGTTTCTATGTATAAGTACTACTGATTAGCCTTATTTCTAATATTAATTGGTAAATTTGACTAAAAGTCAAATTTTAAAGCCCTGATTGGCCTGAACAAGGCCTTATAAAAGCTAAATAGGGTCCAAACGGGGAGAAAATATAGTTTTTAAGAGACGGGAGTAGTTTTACATTGTAACTTTGTATAATTATTACTAATTAAACTTTTTTCAGGTCTTAATTTAGAGCTTTGACTAAAAGTCAGATCTTCAGCCCTTATGAGCCTGAATTAGACCTTGTCAGAGCTGAATAGTGCCGAAACGGGAGGAAAATTTTTTCAAAGCTGAAAGTAGTATCACATATTTTCTATGAACAATTACTACTAATTAACCTAAGTTCTAATTTTAATTAGGAAGTTTGACTAAAAGTCAAACTTTCAACCCCGATTGGCCTGAACTAGGCTAAGAGCCAATAGGGCCCAAACAGGGAGAAAACATGATTTTCAAGAGCCGAGAGTAGTATCATATAGTTTTTATATATAATTTTGATTAATTAAACTTGTTTATATTCTTAATTTGAAATTTTTGTCAAAAAATCAAACTTTTAGCCCGATTGACCTAAATTAGGCCATATAAGAGCTAAAAATGGGCCAAACCAGAGGAAAACATGGTTTTCTAGATCTGAGAGTTGTATTACATAGTTTCTATGTAAATTACTACTATTTTTTATTGTTTCTAGTGTTAATTGAGAAGTTTGACTAATAGTCAAACGTTCAACCACGATTGGCCTGAACTAGGCCTTATAAGAACCGAAAAAGGCCCAATCAGAGAGAAAATGTGATTTTCAAGAGCTGAGAATAGTATTACATAGTTTTTATATATAATTACTACTAATTAAACTTGTTTCTAGTCTTAATTGGAAAGTTTGACCAAAGTCAGACTTTCAGTCCCGATTGCCTTGAACTAGGCCTTATATGAGCCGATTATGACCTAAACAGAGAGAAAATATGATTTTAAAGAGCTACGGGTTTTATTACATAATTTTTATGTACAATTGTGGCTAATTAACCTTGTTTGTACTGTTAATTGGAAAGTTTAGCCCAAAGTTAAACGTTCAGCCCCGATTGGCCTGAACTAGGCCTTCTAATAGCCAAAAGGGCCTAATCGGGAGAAACTACAATTTTCAAGAGTTAGGATAGTATTATATAGTTTTTATATATAACTACTACTAATTAAACTTGTTTCTAGTCTTAATTGGAGAGTTTGATCAAAAGTCACTCTTTCAGCCCAGATTGGCCTGAGCCTAGGCCTTTAAAAAACCGAATATGACCTAAACAGGGAGAAAATATTGTTTAAGAGCTAAGATTAGTATTACATAGTTTCTATATATAATTACTACTAATTAAACTTATTTCTACTATTAATCAGGAAGTTCGTCTAAAAGTCAAATTTTCATGCTTGATTAGCCTGAACTAGGCATTATAAGAGCAGAATAGGACTCAAAAAAGGAAAACATGCTTTCAAGAGTCAGGAGTAGTATTACTTAGTTTTTATGTATAATTACTACTAATTAAACTTGTTTCATTCTTTATTGGGAAGTTTGATAAAAAAGTCAAATCTTCAGCCCTGATCAATGCCTGAACTAGGCATTATGAAAGCTGAATAGGGCTCAAATAGGGAGAAAATATATTTCAAGAGCCGAGAGTAGTACTACATAGTTTTCATGTAAAATTACTACTAATTAAACTTGTCTCTATTCTTAATCGGGAAGTTTGATCAAAAGTGAAATCTTCAGCCCCGATTGGCCTCAACTGGGCATTATAAGAGCCGAACATGATCCAAACAAGAGAAAAATATGATT
>JAVJIF010013869.1:77500-97925 GCA_038442645.1 Agave tequilana
TGGGCTATGCGCTGAATGCCTCCACTTCAGGTAAAATCGTCGCTGAAGACTCAAGGTAAGCTTTTGGTGAAAAGAAGGTAAGCAATTGTTTTTATTTCTTTCTTTTTTTCTATAAATTAAATCACCAAAATACCTCTTCCAAATCATTCTTTTCACTTCCTTGTAAATAATCATTTGTACATAGTCGCTTTTGTCGTTTCTGATTTTTTTTTCCACCTTCTTCATCTCTCATGTTCTTCTAACTTTAACATAATTCTTTTCCATTTTCTTAACTTAAAAACAGAGAAGAACTCTCGTTTGGTTTTCATAAAGATTTCAATATAAAGAACGTAAACGCTTCTATCGCAAAACCCTCCTTGTGGATCACGACCCGCATAGCCACTTGCTATAGCGGAAGAATTGAGCACTTGCACAAGTTTATTATTAGATCTGAAATTTTGTATTTTGTGTGCAGGTTTTGCCTCAATCAATTTTGGCGCCGTTGCCGGGGAGGGTAACGTTTTTATTGAAATCTGAATTTTTATTGAAAATTTTTTAGAACTAAACGAATTTTTTTCTCTGTTGCAGGTTAAGGGCAAGCAAACAGGAAATTAAAGTTGCAGTAACATATAAGTGGCCTTGGGCCTCTGCTCTAGAAAGCAGAGACCAAGTGCCCTCTGCTTTGCCATGTTTGCGCGGCCAGGCCGCGGATCCGCGGCAAAAAGGAGTGGACTACTAACGTTCTTTTTGCAGGGCTGCTTGCTTTGCAAATTGTTTTTCTGCAACTTTACTTTTTCTTATATGCCATCACATAAGCCTGCTAATAATCAACAGTAAAACATTTGTTGAAAAGATAAAAAATTGATTAGACGTTTGCATTTTAGGCACTTGTCTTTTCAATTCATTTATTTTTACTGTTGAAGAGTGCTAGAGCAAGGTACGTATGCATTGCATTTAGCATAGGACTCACTTCTTGGTTGATTTATATCGCTTTGAGTGAATCTTATTTATCTTGTACACTTGCACAAATTGATTTTAAGGGCACCACCCATTAACAAGATAAGGTGGGGATTTAATCACCCTTCCTTAGCCCAAAAATCAGATTCCAAGCACTCACTAACCCAAGCCTAACTAAAAATGAGTAGACGTTGCCTTAGGGACATCTCGGACTCAATTAGGAGATTATCCTAAGGGGGAAAGGTGTTGGAATTTGACTCCTGCCAAATCAGTGTCTAGGAAAGGGATTGAGGGCCGAAAGCCCGAAGGTTGCTGGTTATTTAATTAAGGAACGTCTTTGACGGAAAACCTCCCACCAACCTTGCCCTGACCTGGCTGATTAGCTTGTGGTCAAAGTCTGCATTAACCTCCCGTGGACAGTCTAATCAGTTAGGAGTCGTCTAGGTCATAGGTCTACCCTAACCTAGTTAGAATTTTTTCCTTTTATTTGTTTGCTTCTTTTCTTGTTTTTTCTTTCTTTTTGTTTGTATTCCATTGTGTGATATGGCTTATATAATAATTTTTCCAACTTCAATAATAATCCATATTACACACCGAGTTCATTTTCAGATATTACCACCCGGCATATCATGACTTTAACTAACCTAGTGTGCGGGATTGGTCTTATCCGAATCAATATAACCCATTTCCCCAATCTTATGACTATAATTTCCATAACGATTTCAACTCTTCACAGAGTCAGTGGGGATTCACCTACCCCGAGTCCAATTTCTAACCAAATTGTCCTCCTTCTCCACCCAGTCCACAATATGTTCAAGATTCATACTCAGTTCCACCAGTCCAAAATAGAAAACTATCAATTTTGGAAATGAGTATGCGTGAGTCCAAACACAAATCCCAAAATCTGATGGACTCACAATTTCACTACCACTTCCAAGACAATTCTTCATCTTTTCATCAAAACAATGAACCTATCAACTATGAAAAGATGCTTGAAGCCATGACTCAGGCTCAAAACACTCATAATCGTGACATAGATATGATGGTCGAATCTCTACGTTCTCACCGTTGGACCAGTTCTGATGTCACTAACCATTCTGTTAGAGCCGAAGAGTCATGTAGTTTTGAAAATCAAGATTCCATTTCAGAACAACCATTTGAACTTGCCCAAACTCCAAATGAAATTGATAGTTTGGCAAGTTATCCCTTGCCTGAAATAGAACTTGAAAATGAATATGATCATGAACTAGAACTTAGTGATTCAATTTTACTTCCTGATTCAATAATGACTCCGGTATCTACACCTGATTTCAATCTTTTCCCGAGTCAACATTGGATCCTGTGCCAATTCATCATGAAATTGAATCACCCATCTTTGATGATCATATTGAACTTGACCAATTTTATAATCTTGAAAATCCCATTGATAAATTGGCAAGTTCTCATTTTTTTGATATTGAACTCAATGAGATATGTGACCTAGATTCCCAAATTCGTGATCCAGTTCAACTTTCTGAATCATTATTGACTCCTATTTTGTTACCAAACTTGAGTAATATTTTAGAGTCAGTTTTGATTCCACCTATCATTCTTGAACTTGAATTACCAACTGTTTTCCATTATGTTTGCAAAGGGGAAAACTTACAAAAAAGAGTTTGAGGAGCTAAATTACAAGTATTCTTAAAAAGATTACAAGTAGATCTCCTCAGAGATTCTGGAGAAGTGTGCCGATAGGAGTCTGGTCAGCGCGCGATCACTTTGTCCCTTTGACGATGCGAGCGATGAGATTCCCTTCTCGCCTGGTTCCGGGAATCAGAGAACAGAAGGTTGGTTGAACCCTCTTGCTGCTTCTCAAAATCGCCTTCAATTAGGAATTCCTTCTCGCCTGGTTCCGGAGATTCCTTGAGAAGAAGGACGATGTTAGGGTATCAACACCCTGGATAGAGAAAGCAATTCTCTAAAAGGTCTCTGAATTCGAGAGCGCACGGTGCGTAATGAAGAAGCCTCTGCTTGTGGAGTCCTCTTGTGTGCCTCTCTCGATTGATCGATCGATCTTCCTTCGTGCATCCGTCTGCGTGTCTCTCTCTCCTTGTACCCCTGATGGGCTATTTATAGGAAGAGCAAGGGTATAATCGTCCCTTGAAAATATAGAAACAGATTGAATCGAATCTGTTTAAATCTGGAAAGTAGCCTTGCTGTGAGGCTAGGATCAGCTTCTGCGAAGCTAGAATTGGCAGGTCGGTTGACCTTCTTGATCCTTTCCATATCGTTGGAGGATTTCCCCTGATCTTCTTACTCGTTTTAGAAGAGTCAAGAGATTGTGGCAATTAACTGCCAAATTTGATCTCTGATTTGATCTTAATTGGATTTGATCTGATTGGATCCGATCTCATCCGAGATTTGATTGGTCAAAGGTTGACCGTAGCAGATTCATAGCAGCGCTGCCGCATTGAGCTCGCAGCGGAGCTAGAGGCAGTTTCTCGGCGAAGTCCGAAAGAAACCCTTTGGCGGAGTTGGAAGTCCTCTGTGGCGAAGTTTGCGAGTTAGCTTCTTGGCGAGGCTTTGAATGGCTTCAAGGCGAAGTTGGATGATATTAGCCTCTCAAGCGAGGCTATCCTTTGGGCTCATGCGATGCTAAGTGCTAGCACCTTAGACCTGCTGAGGTCTGTTTAGAAACAATCCGGGTTCACTGTCTGCTTGCTGGATCAGTGGAGTCCAAGTTGCTTCCTTGTCCCTTAGAGATGGGTGAAAACTGGTCTTCAGCTCGTCTGTCACTTGTCTTTTGTAAATGTCAACAAGTTTAGACATTGTTCGGACCAATAAGAATCTTGTCTTTTTTAAGTGTCAACAAGACCCCCTTCAAAGTTTTCAGAAGTCTGCAATGGCTCAGACTTTGAAATACTTTGAACTGCTTTGATTGGTGGTGTGTGGAGTATGAACGTCGCCATGATGGTTGAGTTCAGCTTCGCTTTGAATCCTGCTTTGGGATGTAGATTCGCCAAGGAATCATATAGACTCGCGTCTGGGTAGCTTCGCAGCTAGATAGGTTCGCTCTGGAACATCTGTCGTTTTCCGAGGCCAACTGCCGTGGGCCGAATTTCAAGGAAGATTTTCTCTTCTCTTGCGCTGATCGAGGGAGATATTCTCCGATTTACACGTTTCCAAGGGAGGATATTCCCTTTCTTCAAGGCGCCATAAGTGCCTTTTATGAGGGAGACGTTTTCTCCCCTTCGCACGGTTCCAAGGGAAACCGTCCCTATTCTCAAGGCGCAGTAAATGCCTTAAATGCGCTCGTGTCTCCACGCTTGAGGTGGCAGCGGTCAGGCCATGGGGCCTATAAATAGGACACTTGAGGTCCTCTGAAGAGAATTGCTTTGCCTCTCCTCTCTTCTCTTGGTTTAAAAGAGATACTCAAATCTCTGAATTAGTGGGAATGCCCACTCTGGTCATTATCCGGCCAAGGACCGGTAAGTCTTGATCATTCAACGACTTCACCGATTTTAGGGAATTCATCTCCCTTGATTCATCTTTAGCAGCTGCTTCAGGGATTAGCTTCCCTTGTTCTTCACTTAATTGATCTGCAGAGAAGGATTTTGGCATAGCTTCCGCAACGAAGCTATTATTCTGACTTGATCACAGAAGGATCACTGCACGTTAAGTCCGCTGCCCAGGCAGAACTTAGGACTTGGTCTCTTCAATAGTTGAGCCAGTCTTGCCATATAGGTGGGGCTAAGACTGTATCCCACGGGTCAGTTTGGTTAGCCATATAGGCGAGGCTTGGACTTGGCGTCTGTTGAGCCAGCCCATCAGTGCTGTGCAGGCGAGGCTTATCCTCTGCTTTATTGAAACTGGATTGCTTCGATCCAAAAGATTTGGCTTAGTTCTTTTGTAGCCTCTCCTGTGCTTAGTTGCTAATCTGTTCTGATTTACCTTGCAGTGGGCTATGTTTGTCAGTCCAGTGCTTGATGGAAGGAACCATAAAATTGCCTTATGCTTCCCCGGTTGAAGCTTTACTTTTAAGCAGGAGGAACAATTCGGGCAGCGGGTGCGTGTCCCAGAGGCTATTGGCAGCCTCTTATCCGAGATGATTCGTTCTGAGGTGAGGCTGGTAGCCGCTTTGTCGGAGATGATCTGCTTCAAGATAGTGGGCGTTGCCTGTGGGATCGCCGGCATCATTGCCGACTTTCAACTTTGGTGGCCTTTGGGGGCGATCCACTTCGGGGAAGCGGACATCACACACCGTTAGATCACTGGTATCACTGCCGATTCCCATTATACGTGATCTATCATGTTGGCGGCGATAGGTTTTTATTGCCAGGCTTCAACAAAAATGGCCTGGCAAGATCTGCCATTTTTGTGGAGAATAATGACCGTGTCCTTGCGGCACCACTGATTACGGCCTTGTGCAGGAAGAAGGCCTTCTTTGTCCAGTCGGTTTGACTTAGAAGCGGATAAAACCACTTGTATGCCTTTTGCGCAAATGACCCTGTCGAGCCACTGGGTGTGTTGTATGAAACACAACTTGATGTAATATCAATGTACTCTTCCTTTTAAATCAATGAAAGTTCATCTCTTGATTATCTGATCTTTGCTTGCTTTCATTGAGAGTTTGGCCATAGCGGGGCTAAACTGTATGCGGAGTTAAGGACATAGTCCCTTCTTTGAATGATCTTCGCGAGACTGGCATGTCAGCGCCTTTTTAGAGGGCTAAGGTAAGCCTCTCGGCGAAGTCCTTGAAGGATTGTGCGAAGTCCGCACTTTGCTCCAGTGCGAAGTTAACCCTTAGTGGAGTTGAACCAGCGCTTCTCGGGAAGGCGCTTTGGGCGGCGTTTCGAATTAATTCGAAACGACGGCATACGCCCTTTTCGAGGCCTCGTTTCAGGCGCTGATTGGCCTATAAAAGCCCGATCGGGCTGAGCAGGAAAAGGTCTCCTTTTTTCAGAGAAATTTCTTGACTTTCCCTCTTCCTCTTCCTTCCTCGTTCAGAGAACTTTGAGAACTCTTGCAGCTCTTCAATGGCACCTAAAAGACGAGCAGGAAAAGAAGTGGCGACTTCTGCAGCGGAGGGTCCTCCTCCTCCGGTCATCGAGCGACCAGTCACCGGTAAGGGATTTTCCTATCTGATTAGAGACCGTGGTCTCTCTCCTTGGGAGCCGACATTTGGCTATTAGGACGATCGAATATGATCTGTCCTCATTAGGGAACTCGTTTCCCTGAACCTCCCTATTCTCCTTGCACAAGGGAATTAAGAACCGAACAGTTCTTCTTTAGGCTTCCGTACGAAGCCATTACTCGAGCAGTCTCCATCCTGTTGAGGAACAGGATATAGGTCTGTTCCTTCAGTCATGGCCACGAAGGGTGACTTTTGACCATGATGCCCTCTTGGTGACGTCAGCCCTTAGGGCTATACCACTTCCTGCTTAGCGAAGTTGGTACTTTAGACGTTTTCTGCAAAATGCAGTTTTATCCGCGAGGTCAAGCTTCATCGAAGCTATCGCCTTGCTGGCCTTGCTCGCTGAGCGAGGCTATGCTTAGTGAATTTTTATATCTTCGTATCCACTTGATTGTTGAACTAATCATAGTTCATTTCTGTCTTTTCAGTGCATTACACTTCCGGTCTCCTGAACAGTCTGTTCGGCTAACCAGTCGAGCAGATGGTAGCATCAGCCTGCAATTCCATGGACAGGCTTCTTTGTTCAGTGAGCGGAGCTCCTTGTCCGGGATACACTCATCCAAGGCGGTCATCCGCAGACCACGCGGAGTATCTTGACCACGGCTCCTCTTGAGGATGTTGACCGTCGGACTTACAGAAAGCCCGACTTTATGTTCGGGGATGCCGCACCCGATCCCGATCGCTAGTTGCAGGCAGGCGAAGGACAATGGATCTTTCAACTGGATGGCGAGAAGTTTTTACCTTCCGTCCACTAAGCGGCACTTTCCTTTATCTTCTTTCATGAATGTGACTCAGGCTCGGAAGATGGCGTGGGGCGTGAGCCGAAGCGTCGAGTCCGTCCACGTCGGGAGATTGACCTTTCAGTCCGGCTATTCGAGGGCGGGCCCTCCCCACAGCATAATGGGCCTATACCCTGGGAAGGTATCGCGGGAACTTCCAGTGGGAGAGAACCCGGCTGTGGCGCAGACCTTTGGCACTCAGTTCTGCGCAGTTGACGGGAACTACCCTGCCACTGACTTCAGGGCTCCCGGTTGGGTTCATCCTCCTAAGACATGGTGGGCGGAGTTGACCAACTACATCCTTGCTCACTTCGAGGAGGACTTGGAGAGGTTGAACCTCTATGAGGCCGTCAGGGCGACCTGCTACGGCATTGAGATGAAGGTGGCGTGCTTCTACGCCATCCTTGAGTTGTACTGCCCGGCTTCGGGGACCTTCTTCACCCCGTTGGCGAGCTGGGCATGGCTTTACATGAGATGTGGGAAATCTCTGCTTTGCCTTTCGGGTCTCTTCCATACGAAGAGTACTTTCCCTGTGAGGCGGAGTTGGCTCTCCTGAGAAGCAGGAGCCTGCTTTGCTCGAGACTTATCGGGAGTTGATGTGCCACTTGCATATTTGTTCCAACATCCACGGTGGTGGCAAGGGTAGTTCGAAGAGCTTGAAGAGCTGGGGAAGTTACTTGTTCCCAGACATGGAGAATGCTCCTGAAGCAGCTCATCGCGGAGTTGCTGATGGCGATATTGTTGAACGGATGGAGATGTGTCTCCAAAGGGATATCGTCGTAACAGAAGACGCTGGTCCTTATGAGAAGGGTGATACCCTTCGGAGCTTTCACCGTCAGGCCCGTCGGCCTATGTCTCGAAAGGCGTTGCTAGCCGGTTTCTTAACCGTTTGGTTAAAGAAGTGTGTTGTGCCTTCTTCCTCGGTGTCGACTAGGCTGGTAGATTACTCCGAGGTTTCCTCCCTGCCAGAAATGGCTGAGGCCGAGAATGATTACATAGGTGACCTGGTCGATAGCTTTTATAGAAGCTTGGAGCGAACTATCTACCTAGTTTTGAAGGGCTCGCCTGTACCATTCTCAAAGCTGAAGGTGGTCATCTCCCGTGACATTGAGAGCATTCGGGACTTTGAGGGGTATCATCAGGCTGCTGCTTTAGAACTCCTGGTGGATGAACTTGAGAAGGCTGTAGAGGAGTGGCGCCGTCTCTATCGCTCAGACCCGTCGTCCTTAGCTGATGAGCGGCTCGCCTGTCTTGTTGCCCGAAAGCACGAGGCCCGGCTTGCTGCTCAAGAGGCTGCTAAGGCCGTCTCTTCTGATTTGAAATCCTTGGAAACAAGGCAAGCGGAGGTTGGAAGTGCAATTGACGCCTCCACTAGTGCTCTTCTTGGCGCCGAGGATAAGATTGCGAAGGCTGAGGAAATGATCAGGAAAGCAAATCTCCTCTTATCCAAGGCCATACCGGTGCGTCTTGAGGAAACTGCGCGGCTTGAACAACTCAAAGCTCAGAGTGAGGAGCTTGCGCGGCAGGAGTTGTCACAGAGGGCAACTTTGGCGAAAGTTGAAGCTCGTCTGGCCCAGGCGGTGGACTTTGATGAGGCTGAGCTGAGGTCACAAGCGCTTGCCCAGGCTGCTGATGACAGGAAACGAGGCTAAACGCCCTCGAAGAGCGGCTCAGATCGTACAGTGTACGCTTGTAGATCATTGTATACGTTCCTCCATGTGTCCCCATCTTTTGGAATTAATGGAAATTCTTTCTTTTGTTTTGGCTTCTGTCGAATCTCCAATCGTAATCTTTGAGACGTGGCTATCCGTCGGTTCAGAGGTCGCAATGACATAACCGATTAAGACGTCAGCAATCTCGAGGTTAGCCTTTGCGGGGCTGAAGGGGAGATACTTGCCTTTTGTAAATGTCAGCAAGCATCGGTGAGTCCTGTCTTTTGTAAGTGTCAACAGGCTCAAAGTTGAGACTTAGCTGTCTGCTGGTTCAGAGGTCGCAATGACATAACCGGTTGAGACGCTACTAAGCTCAATGGTAGATGAACTTGGCTATCTGCCAGTTCAGAGGTCGCAATGACATAACTGGTTGAGAAGCCACCAAGCTTCAAAATAGGTGATACTCGTCTTTTGTAAATGTCAACAAGTATCGAGACCTGTCTTTTGTAAATGTCAACAGGGCTCGGAATTGAGACTTAGCTGTCTGCTGGTTCAGAGGTCGCAATGACATAACCGATTAAGACGCTACTAAGCTCAATGGTAGATGAAACTTGGCTATCTGCCAGTTCAGAGGTCGCAATGACATAACTGGTTGAGAAGCCACCAAGCTTCAAAATAGGTGATACTCGTCTTTTGTAAATGTCAACGAGTATCGAGACCTGTCTTTTGTAGATGTCAAGGGCTCGGAATTGAGACTTGTCTTTTGTAAATGTCAACAAGCTCAAAATTGGTGATACTCGTCTTTTGTAAATGTCAACGAGTATCGAGACGTGTCTTTTGTAAATGTCAACAGGGCTCAGAATTGAGACTTGTCTTTTGTAAATGTCAACAAGCTCAAAATTGGTGATACTCGTCTTTTGTAAATGTCAACGAGTATCGAGACCTGTCTTTGTAAATGTCAACAGGGCTCGGAATTGAGACTTAGTTGTCTGCTGGTTCAGAGGTCGCAATGACATAACCGGATGAGACGCCACCAAGCTTCAAAAATTGGTGATACTCGTCTTTTGTAAATGTCGACAAGTATCGAGTTTGTAGTGGAATTTGGGAGAAATCTCATTTTTACGGGGAGAAACGAGGGAATCACTGTCATAGGTTTAATGTTAACGTAACAGCGAAATGTATATGTGGTCTTACCATTCTATGGATGAGAATTGGTAAGTGACTTTGGAGGTCTCGTTCTCACGAGGAGAAATGAGGGGACTGCTGTCATAGGTTTAATGTTAACATAACAGCGGAATATATGTGGCCTTACCATCCTATGGATGAGAATTGGTAAGTGATTCTGGAGAGGGAATCAAATGGGAACTGGTCCCTTAGGATTTTTAGCAAATCCCCAGCTGTCAACGGTTTGATATGCCTTTACCAACTACCGTTTGAATTGGGCTAGCCATGCTTTTCCCCTCAGCATGATGAGTTGTCGAGGACTTATGTTGGGCTTACAGGCCAACATTTTCCTCTATCCTTAATCGTTAAGGATATTAGATTATCGGGTTAATGTCTGCATAACCCTGACTCTCCTTTAGGATAGCCGGTGCGCGGCCAGGTTCTTGTTGGTTTTCGGCTGTATGACCTCACTTGGAGGAAGAGAAGGCTCTCTTTGTGTGTGCTCCAGACACGAAAATCTTGATCAGAGGTGTAGTGTTAACTTGATCAAGAGAAGGATCCTTGATTAAGGATAATATTTCTTTAAGAACTTGCCATTGATCGGCATCATGAGTAGGTCGCCCTCTGCAGTCGTGAGGCGGTATGCTCCATTTGAATAGACTGTTTTCTATTACAAACGGTCCTTCCCATTTAGGCTGAAATTTTCCTTTGGTCTTGTGCGTCATAATCATTGGTCGTCTGACGGCTAAGACCAGGTCTCCTTTCTGGAAGACTCTCTGTTTGACCTTCTTATTGAAGGCTTTTGAGATTCGAGCTTGATACAGCTCGATATGCTGCTGAGCTTGTAGTCGCTTCTCGTCCAAAGCTTCGAGCTCTTGAAGTCGTAGGCGATCATTATCCTCTGACGTGGTTTTAGTAATCAGAGCTATACGCAACGATGGCATCTGGATTTCCATGGGAGGACTGCTTCGCACCCATATACCAGGGAAAAGGCGTATTGCCTGTCGGTGTCCGCACCGTGGTTCGGTAGGCCCAAAGACATTCACCGAGCTTTTCGTCCCAATCTCGCTTATTCGAGGAGACGAATTTCTTGAGCAGCTTGATGATTGTTTTGTTGAATGCTTCCGCCAAGCCATTGGCAGCAGGATTATAGGCAGTTGAAGCCACATTCTGAATTCGGTATTTATCACAGAACCGATAGAATATTTGGCATATGAATTGGGGACCGTTGTCGTGGATGATCCGCCTAGGTACACCAAATCGATGGATGACATGGTGCTTGATAAAGTGAACCACATTGGAGGTTTTGACTTCAACCAGTGGTATAGCCTCCGCCCATTTTGAAAAGTAGTCGGTTATTGCTAGGATAACCGGTGACCTTTTGTCGAAGAAGGGCTGATTGGCCCTACGACATCTATTCCCCATGCTTCAAATGGCCATGAAGCAACAGTCGGGTGGAGCAGCCCTCCGGAGGCTGGTGTATGAAGTCCGCATGAATCTGACATGCTTTACATCTTCGTGCATATTGGATGGCGTCGGCTATCATAGTTGGCCAATAATATCCCAGCCTATGCAATCTGTCTTTAAGCTTTGGACCTGGCTGATGAGCTCCGCAAGTGCCATCGTGCGCTTCTTGAAGCGCTTCCTGTGCCTCTAAATTGGAAAGGCAACAGAGGATGACACCATCATATGAACGACGGTAAGTGTCTTCAGAGTCGGATCGTAATAGAACCGGAGAGACCTTCGTCTGATGGACGCCACTTCCTTAGGATCGTCTGGCAGCAGACCATGCAAAGCATAGTCATGAGAGGAAAGCGCCAGTCTCTTGGTTCAAGATCTGTGGAGATATTATAGACTTCTCGAGTTCTTAGCATGTGCTTGGAGCATACAAGATGTCGAGTTGCGACTGTGAGGTGATACTCGGTGTCGGCTGGCAAGGCTAGTGTTGTTGCTAATGCAGCAAGAGCATCTGCCTTGGTATTTTGAGATCGAGACACATGCCCGATGTAGAAACCTTCAAATAGGTTAGCCAATTCGATGGCTGTATGGTAATAAGGCACCAAGTCCTCATGGCGGACTTCGTATTCACCTTTAACCTGATTGATGATCAGTTTTGAATCGCCATAAGCTTCGAGGTAGCGTACCCCCTTCCATGGGCGAGTTGAAGACCGATGAGCAGAGCATTATATTCTGCAACATTGTTGGAGCATGATCTGTCAGAGAAAATGCTCTGGGCAGGACATGGTTCTGTGGGGAGATAAACACAACCCCCACTCCGGCAATAATCTTGCCTTTAGGGCCCATTCGCGATGCTCCATCAAAAACATCTGCCACACTTCTCTTCTGAGGTTGTATAAGACTCGAAGACCTCATCGGGGATGTCTTCGTGAAGTTTTGAATGCTCCGGAACTGGATGAGCAGCCAAGAATTCTGCAAGGGCCTGGCCTTTAACCGCCTTCTGAGGTGAAGGTCATGTCGTATTGAGACAGTAAAAGTGCCCATTTAGCCAATCTTGAATTCAGTGATCCTGGCTTCGTCATAAGAAGACGCAATGGGTTTACTCTGGAGATGACATGTATGGCCTGGCCGACCAAATAATGTCGTGTCTTCTGAACAGCGAAGACGAGAGCTAGACACTCTTTCTCGATAGGGTTGTAGCGAGATTCTGCTCCTATGAGAGTTCTGCTCAGATAATAAATGGCCTGCTCGTGGCCATTGTCGTCCTTTTAGCGAGGAGGGCACCGAGGGAGTAGTCCAGAGCTTTTACATAAAGCAAGAACGGTTTTCCTGATGTAGGGGCCACCAAGACTGGAAGTTTTGTGAGATACCTCTTGATGTCTTCATAAGCTTCTTGGCAAGCTTGATCCCATACGAAGGAAGCACCCTTTTTCATGAGTCGGGTGAACGGCTGACAGCGGCCTGAGAGATTTGCGATGAATCTCCTAATATAAGCCAGCCTGCCCTGCAGGCCTCTGAGCTCTTTGAGATTCCTCGGTGGATGCATGCTCTGAATAGCTTTGACTTTGTCTGGGTCAAGATGAATCCCTTTTGATGTGACAATAAACCCAAGGAACTTGCCACTTGCCACTCCTGAAGGATTTTGTCGGGTTCATTTTCAGTTGATGAGCCCGCATTATGTCGAACATCGTTCTCAGGTGGCGAAGATGTTCATTCCTGTTGCGGCTTTTGACGGCAATGTCGTCGACATAGCACTCCACCGTTTTTCGGAGATGATCGCGGAAGATCGTACTCATTGCCCGCTGGTAGGTTGCTCCAGCGTTCTTCAGTCCGAAGGGCATTACAGTGTGGCAGTATACCCCCAATGGTGTTCGGAACGAAGTATGCTTCTCGTCGTCGAGATACATCTTAATCTGGTTGTACCCTAAAAAGCCGTCCATAAAAGACATCCTTTCGAACCCGCATGTGTTGTCAATCATGACATCGGTGATGGGCAGTGGGAATTCGTCTTTGGGACAGGCCGTATTGAGATCACGGTAGTCGATGCATATCCGTATTTTCCGTTCTTCTTGAGGACGGGGACGATGTTAGCTACCCAATCTGGATGTTGTTCCTCCCGGATAAAGCCACATGCGATGAGCTTGTGAACTTCGGCTTCAATAGCTTCCATGATGTTCGGGCAAAACCGACGTTGTTGCTGCTTGACTGGCTTGACGTCAGGCTTGATGTTTAGACGGTGCATGGCGATTTGCGGATCAAGTCCATGAAAAACACCTAGAGGGGGGTTGAATAGGTGTAAGTGCTAATCTAAGAAACTAAATGCAAACTAAGTGCGCTAAATGCGGAAGCTAATGCAAGTTATGCACAAACTAATACAATACAACAAGTGTAGCCGAATTCCCCTTGCGAGCTCTGGACTAACTCCCCTTGATTCCCCTTGAAATGGTTTGAGGTGCTATGTGAAGCTCTTGTTGGATGAGTATAAGTTAGGCACACACACAAGCATCCAAGCAATATGAAATACACACAATCAAGCCAAGCATATAATAAATATGACAATAAGAAATGCAAGGCACAATACAAGCAATATATGATATGAATGAATCAATGCTCAACACAAGTAAGTATGATATGATGATGAGTATGATGCTTTGCACAATTATAAGAGAGAGAGTTAGAGAGACAATGGATCACAACGCAAACACCAAGATTTGTTTCGAGGTTCGAGCACCTTGCTCTACATCCCCGCCTACACCACCGTGTAGGATTTCCACTATCTCAACTCCCACCGAGGGAACCTCTACCAAAGAGGATTTCTTACAACTCTAGGAGTACCAAACTCCTCTCTCAAACAACACCTCCTCACAACCGAGGGGTTAGGCCCGTAGCCAATACAACAACCAATCCACACACCTCTACCGAAGAGGCTCACAACCAAACTCTATCACCTCTACCTAAGAGGGATCCACAACACAATCACCCGATCACCTCTACCGAAGAGGGATTCACAAGTATAAGGGTGTTTACAACAATGAGGTTTACAACAAACAACCTCAAACACTTCTCTTTATTTTTCCCTTATCTTTTTTCACAAAAACAAGATCCTAATAGTTTAGGATAGAAGATAGCTCAAGTGTGGAAACAAAGTGTTTTGGAAACAAGCAACAAAGAAAAATCTTTGGGAAAATACTTGCAATATGATAGAATTGAAGATCTAAGCAAAAATCCCAAAAACCTATTTTTCTTTGATTTTCAAAAACCCTAAACAATAAAGATGAGAAGTTTTTTGTACTTAAAACTCTCTTTTGAAAACTCTTTTAAACACTTTCAGAAAACTGAAAATTTTTCTCTTGGAAAACTTTTTTTAAAATCCCCAAAGAGATGGGGTTTATATAGCCCCTATACAAACTAGCCGTTAGGCTGATGTGGCAGCCTGACAGGCCACCGGTCGACCGGTCCGGTCGACCGCCAACGGTCAGAATTATGACCGTTGGGCAACAGCGGTCGACCGGCCCGGTCGACCGAGAAAACCCGAGAGCAGAGCTCTCAACTCGTTCGACCGTCCCGGTCGACCGTGTCTGTGCCTTATAGGCGTGCACGTCTGTGCACGTCGGTCGACCGCAACGGTCGACCGGCCCTTGGTGCGGTCGACCGTGACGGTCGACCGACCAGCCTGTCAGCACAAAACAAGGTCAGAAAATTTTGGGAAAATATTTTATAAAAACCTTTTCCATTTCTGAAAATTCCATAAAACTTGTTTTATCATTTTATGTTAAAACATAAACATGTGATAAAAATTTCAAGACAATATATCAACATATCAATTCATTTTTGAGTCTTGCAAATTTTATCAAAAACAAAACTTGTATTTTGTCAAACTTGATTTTTCCAAAACATGAATAGGATAGTCAAAATAAGTTTGTCTAGCAAGTTTAAAGCATGTATGTATATCTAGAACATATCTAATATACATAGGTATAAAGTAAACTTGTTTTGATCTATTATTCATGAAACAAAAAAAAAAAAAACAAATCATGAAACGTGTGTGTTTTTGTGTTCACTGAGCATATCAACTAAACTAAGCTTTACAAATATGGATCTAATAAACACAAACTCTAAACTAGATACCTAAGTCTCCTTGATGATCTTCTATCTTCAAGTAGACTCGGTCCAAACTCCGTGATTCTCCAAGTGTAAAGGTTTGATCTTTAAGCTTTGGCACCGGAATCCCATGATAAGCTTCTAATCATCTTGTTGAAGCTAATCACCACCTAATATCCTGTTAATGATCTGAAACTTAGAAACACAAGAATATTAGTAGACATAACTACATGAGTGTTGATCATCATCAAAACTAGAGTGGAAGGCCATTGGGCCAACAATCTCCCCCTTTTTGATGATGACAAAACTCATGGAGTTATATTGCATGGATTAAAGTTAAGCTTCAAGGAAGCTCCCCTTAACTCATGCATAGGGATAACAATAAATATATGCAATGAATATTAAACATGAAACATGCATATGCATAAACAATAAATGGTTCTAGATATCAAATGGAATATTCAAAACAAAATAAGTTCTAGATACCAATTACAAGCAAACTCTATAAATCAATTAAACTTAGTATTCTTGAGATTCTTGAGATTAAAACATAATATATGCATAAATATAAGCATGCATATAAAACTTCATAATCTTTCTCCCCCTTTTTGTCACATCAACAAAGGGGTAATCAAAACCATAAATAAAACGAGGGTAAAATCCTTCTTCCCCTTTATGTCAAACAACACAATAAAAGACAATGTTCTCCCCTTTTTGTCTAAAACAAAAACAAAGTCAATAAGGGGTGACTACAAACATGATATCAATTAAAAATATGTCAATGAAGCATCTTGATACCAATAAACAAGGATCAATATATGTTATATGCTATATACATTCATGAAGAGGAAGACGCTAAGTTAGCTTCCCTACACATATGCATTACATGAAGAAAGGATGACAAGCCCCAATTCACATAACACATATTATGTAATGCATAATAGGAGATGTGAAACTCCCCCTACACACGTATATCATATAAGAAGAGTTGTCAAGCTCCTCAATTTATAATATACTCAACATGAATCTATATGTAAGAGAGATGTTAAGCTCTCCTTACATATAGGAAATACAAATCAAAACTTTGAATATTTTCTTTAAACAACATTTTGAGATACCAATTGTAATTAAACATAACAAATACCAATTGTAAAACAACATAACAAATTTTGAATGTCTAAACAAAATTTTGATACCAATTGTAAGAATATATTTCATTTTAAATATATGATACCAAATTCGAAATGTCAATCATAAAGTATGGGAGTACAAATACCAATTGAAAGACAAAATATGAAATACTCATTTTCTCCCCTTTATGAAATACCAAAGGAAACATTGAATACTTTTATTTTAACAAGTTAAACATAAACAACTATTTGTGCTCTAAGATATAGGATATAGTAGGCACAAATAAACAAGTATATGTGTATGAAATGGAATGAGTATCAATCACCAATAGATGATACCAAATGAAAACATACATACACAATAAACATATGAGTATACAAAAGGTCAAAATGATACCAATTGAAAGAGTTCAATGATACCAATTGACATAACAATAAACTCAAGTGCATACATCATATTATCTACCACCCAATCATAATTCAAGTTTTAAAGATTTTCAATTTAGGGCATACATGAACATGATCTCCCATCCTACCGCCCTTAGATGGTAGGGGTTTTCAAAGATAGATTTGAAAATGTAGTTTTGTTTGAAAATCACTACCAAGATGAAGAACACCGCAACTAGTTAAATGGAAAACTTGTTAACTAGCACGAAATCCTTCAAGCAAGGAATAAAACAAAAATGAATTCACATGATAATCATTACTCTAACCAATAAAGCATAACTCATGAGAAACAAAACATGAGCAATAGATATGAGTGTACAAATAATATGTGAAGATCATAATCATGAAAAATATTTTCATTAAGCTCAATTAATCTTAAAACACGAAATCATCAAAACTATCTAATCTTCAAGGCATATGTATGTCTAATACAAACTAATGTATACATACATATCCAAACATAAAGAGTCCACAAGATATATGCATTAAGGCACGTGGCTCAAAAAGGATACTCATGTATAGTCAATAGTTTGGATAAGATGGACATATACATGAAGTTAAATATTACACATAACACATGAAAACATGTAAGGCTAAATTTTCATCAAAGCAATTTTCATTTCAAGGTATATGTATGATTTGTCAACACAAGAAGTATACATACATATCCCTTAAACACACTTTGAGTCCATAATATAGATTTGCATGAAAGCAAATGACTCAAGGGGTATACATGTATATCTTAAAGTTTTGGCAAAATAAACATATACATGAAATCAAAAACTCATATAAATCCAAAAATATGAATACAAGTCTAAAATGTATGGATCATCAAAACTAGACTATACTAGCACATCTAATGGGTACAAATATGCAATCAAGCCCAAACATACATAGATTTTTTGTGGCCCACTATATGTACAAGTATAATTCCTAGTCTTAATGAAAACTAACACTTAAACATGTAATCAAGTCATTGAGCATCAAACAAACACGAATACCATATTTCTAACTAAAACACATACAAAATTCATCAAAATTCTTTTATTTGAATTTTAAACTACATATACATGCAAATAGATATAACAAGTATAAATGAACGAATCATCAAAACTAGCTCATGCGTGTACATATAGTGAAACAAATGAGCATGAAGTTCAATTGCATATAAAACAAATGTAACTCACTATTTGTACATGTATAACACAAGTTTTGACAAAATCCACATTAAACATGTCATAACCCAAGGAGTATCAAAACAAGCTAGAAATCAACATCATAAGAACTAAAACATGATTACTGTGTAAATTCACATGTATTAGATTCATGATGTACATTATAGCTAAACAAACGGTGAGAACACTAAATGTGAATCAAATAGCATGTGTGTCTCAAATACTATACATGTATGTCAAGGATCTAATAAACATGGAATGAACATACTAATCCATAGACAATAAAAATATGCTATAAATTATCAAACATGCTATAAACAATGAAGTGGAAAGCATGTAAACATAATAAATGGGAGTAAAGAATTGTTACCAAAACCGAAGAAGCAACTCTCCTTGTCTCCAAAACATGGTGGTCATCTCCACCAAATCTTCCCTTGAAAGTGATGCATCCAATTGATTTCCTTTAAGTCCGGAACGCATCCACTCAAGGTGCTATCACTCTCACGTCATGTGAGAGCCCACACCTACATCATAAACAATAGGAGGGGTGGTCTTTGGTACCCACATCTTGTTGGGTCCATGGGGGTTAGTCCCTTCTCTAACCCAAACAAATTTCTTTGCTAAATTAGTAGTGTAATCTATCAAAACAAAATTTAGCAAGATGGCCCTTACGACCACAATGTGTACAAGTGTACCCATGAGCATACATGGTGTGATGGTGTCCGTGAGGAGCATGTGTATGCCGTGGATGGTGTGCATGCATAGAAATGGAACTTGTATCTTTCGAACCAACGATTCCAAGCGTGTATGGTTCTTAGCACATTGGCTCATAGTGGAGCCCAAACAATCCATTTTCTTCTTTAACAAATTTATATCATTTTCGAGCATAGAAGAAGTGGAACATGCAATGGGTGATTTAGGTGAAACTAACCTAGCATGGCAAACATGAGAATCAATCTTATTTTGCAAAGCAATATTTTTCTCTAAGCAAACATTTAAATCATTGGAAATAGAAATGATTTTTTTTTTCAAAACAACATTCTCTTTTAAAACAAAATCAACCCTAGAGACAAGTTTTCATTTTTCTTCAAAAGAACATGGCAATCATTTTAGATTTAAAAAATTCATTTTCTTTAAGTGCAAGTTCTAATTGAGATCTCAATGAATCCCTTTCATTATAGACCTCAACCTTTTCTTGCAAACACAATCAAGTCTAGAATGCAAACACTTATTTTCTTTTTCAATTTCTAGACTTTTCTTTTTTCAACCGTTATATTTTTCTATTAACTTTTCACACACAATAGATAGTTCTTCATTTAAGGCATGGGAATCAACAAATCATTTGAAGAACTAGCACAATCATTACTATCTAGTTGAGATTCCGAGTGTCCTCAAGGAGTCATTCCCTTGGACCATGTAGCATATAGAGTTGGATTCTCCACTAGATTCCTCTTCTTGGATTTGGCTAGAAGCTTGGAGGTGTTGGTGGTTGTTGTCAACTTGTTCCACACTGCAAACGGAATCAAGATTAGAAACACATAAAAGATAATCTTTAGATAAAGTGCTTCTAATGGCCTCTAGGGCTTGTGCATTGGCCCCTATATGATTGCAATCACCAAGATAACATCTCTTGGTGGCGGCAAGGAGACATGCAAACCTAGGGTCTTTAGGTACATGGACATCCTATACTTCCAAACATCAATGTTGGAAGGTCAAAGCTAGGAGGGTCATGAAGTCCATGGTAAACTATATATGAATGTGCAAATGAGATTAGCAAGCAATGGATCACTCCTAGGATGTTAAGCCTAAGTATCAGGAGCACTAGCTCTGATACCAATGAAAAAAACCTAGAGGGGGGGTGAATAGATGTAAGTGCTAATCTAAGAAACTAAATGCAAACTAAGTGCGCTAAATGCGGAAGCTAATGCAAGTTATGCACAAACTAATACAATACAACAAGTGTAGCCGAATTCCCTTGCGAGGCTCTGGACTAACTCCCCTTGATTCCCCTTGAAATGGGTTGAGGTGCTATGTGAAGCTCTTGTTGGATGAGTATAAGTTAGGCACACACACACACAGTAATCCAAGCAATATAAATACACACAATCAAGCCAAGCATATAATAAATATGACAATAAGAAATGCAAGGCACAACACAAGCAAATATATGATATGAATTGAATCAGTGCTCCACACAAGCAAGTATGATATGATGATGAGTATGATGCTTTGCACAATTATAAGAGAGAGAGTTAGAGAGACAATGGATCACAACGCAAACACCAAGATTGTTTCGAGGTTCGAGCACCTTGCTCTACATCCCCCGCCTACACCACTGTGTAGGAGGTTTCCACTATCTCAACTCCACCGAGGGAACCTCTACCAAAGAGGATTTCTTACAACTCTAGGA
>JAVJIF010013870.1:0-143244 GCA_038442645.1 Agave tequilana
TTATCGAAATACAAAAACAAGATATTAAAATACTTTTGAAGTGTAGTGTGTATGGATATGATCCAATACACATATAATATGAAATATCTATGTTTTGACAATAAGCTATAAATAAAGTTTTGATAAATACAAAACTCAAACACATGATATAGAAACATCAAATAAGTTTTTCTAAACATTTGAATCAACAATGTGTATGGATAAAATCAAAGCATATATAAATCATATAAACTTATTTTGATGAAATCTAATCATGAAACATAAAGATGTATACTTTGAAGCTCAAAACCAAAACGGTATTTTTAAAATCAAAACTATTCTTATGAAAACACATTTAAATTTTGTGTGTGCGTGTATTGAGCTTGAGCAATCACAACTAATATTTCATTATATTTTATCTAAAACATAAAATCTTAGCACTTACAAACATAAACTCAAATCTTGAAAATCTTTTATAGAAATTCTTCTTCTCCATCTTGACTTGGTCCAAACCTTGATCCAAAGATATAGACCCTTGAGTACTTGATGCGATCTTGATGCGCGAGCTCTTGAATCAACACGTGCTAGCTTCAAAACTGGACTTCGAATCTTTCGTTGAAGTTAGATACCAACTAAGATCTTGATCAAATATCTGAAACTTATTAAACACAAGACCATTATTACTATAACTACATGAGTTAATCATCATCAAAATTAGAGTGAGGAGCTTTGGGCCAACACCTTTTACTTTTATCCATACCTGAAGGGGGGTAACATAACGGGGTGAGCTCGACAGCTCAGTGATTAAAACAATTTATACAATAATTAGTTATACCTTATATATTTCATGCATGCTTCCATATTAACGAAATAAAGAATAAAGCAAGCCTCAAGTTTATCACTAAAATATATTTAAAACATAATAAATAACACTCGCCTTCGGTTACCTCTAGTTCAACCCGATCTCTTCCTCCAATTTCGTTATTCAAACATAATAAACATCCCCTTCGGTCACTTCTGATTTAACCTAGTCCTTTTCTCTAATATCTAATCACATTTATCATCACAAGGTACAACATAATAGTGTCCAAACATTAATGAGAATTACACTTATAGCAATAACATGCAACATATAGTTCCATAACAATTCAGCATGCATATTTATTCCATTTAATATGCTAAATTATGATTTATACATGAGAATATTTATGCATGAAGCTAAACTTTATGTCCAATCATCTATCACCACTTTTGAAAACCCATATGTCAAGTTGTCATGACTTTGTATGAAAACATATCCAAAAACATTCATTTATAATTATTCATTACTATATTGGTTCATGTAAACTATCAACATGTACATGAGTGCCGATTATATAAAATAAAATTGGACATATATGGTTCACACTACACACATTCATGTTCACATCAATCATACCCAAAGATGAGCATACATGGTCCTTGAATACTTCATATACTTATTAAAATATTCAATAATATAGAACAATATACATGAAAGAAGTTACTTTCTAATCTCACCACAAGCTCATCACTTTTAGTATAGAATTTCATGTCTATATATATAATCACATTCTCATAGGGTTTTCAATGCTATACTTATCCCAACAATCACACGTATGTGCATACACCATAATCATACACATACACATACAACACATTTATATATATGTATTCCCATAGTTTATCCAACATTATACTTACTAATAACCATAGTATGTATTATGTATCCCATATCCATGTATATTTATTTTTCATGGTTCATAAATTTGTAATTCTCTTTACTACTCAAGCTTAGGAATTTCAAATTTTTCATTTAGTAGTTAGAAGTTCTACTCACTCTTGAAGGGAAAGCATTCCGGCTACTCTACTTGATTTGTTGGCTTAACAATTACCTATTCAAGCATATTAAAAACATCTAAAGTCTATTTAAGGAAGAAAGTTTAAAACTTGCAAAACCCTAATGTTGATTTCCTTGATCTTTGAAGCTATTCCCTTGATTCACCTCTAAATCTACTCTTATAATAGCTAATGGCACTTGTAGAGATGTCTTCTAGGGTCATAAAAAAAATTTGAGTTTGATTAAAAGAGAAAGAAAAGAGAAGGAAATGAGAGGAAGGAGAGAAAGAAAGAGAATGTGTACGTGAGAGAGTGAGGGAAAGTGGGAGGGGGAGAGGGGGCCGGCTCTTGGTGTGGCTAGCAGCCCAAAGGGAAGGGGAGGGAGTGAGAGAGTGGAAGGGAGTGAGAGAGAAGGAGTGGTGAAAATGAGTGAAAATCCTCAACTACTCTCATACATCTTCCCTAAAAATGAGAGATCATGCCACGTGTACTCTAAAAATCCCACACTCCATCTCCACCCTACACATATTCCATGCTTCCCCCCATCATGTTACTAACCAAGCATGTGTTGGCCCAATGGCCTTCCACTCTAGTTTTGATGATGATCAACACTCATGTAGTTATGTTTACTAATATTCTTGTGTTTCTAAGTTTCAGATCATTAACAGGATATTAGGTTGGTGATTAGCTTCAACAAGATGATTAGAAGCTATTCATGATGATTCCGGTGCCAAAGCTTAAAGATCATACCTTTGCACTTGGAGAATCACGGAGTTTGGACCGAGTCTACTTGAAGATGAAGATCGTCAAGAAGACTTAGGTATCTAGTTTAGAGTTTGTGTTTTAGATCCATATTTGTAAAGCTTAGTTTAGTTGATATGCTCAAGTGCACAAATCACACACGTTTTATGATTGAGTTTTAGTTTTCATGAATAGTTTATCAAAACAAGTTTAAATTGATATATGTATAGTTGCTTCATTCTATACATGCATGCTTAATTTTTTAAACAAACTTATTTTGACTATCCTATTCATGTTTTGAAAAATTCTAGTTTGATAAAATACAAGTTTTGTTTTTGATAAAATTGGCAAGACACAAAAATGAATTGATATGATTGATATATGTCTTGAAATTTTTATCACAAGTTGGTTATCAAAGTAAAATGATAAAACAAGTTTTAGAAAAACATATTTTTAGAAAAACAGTTTTTATTGTGATTAAAACTATTTTTTTTAGATTTACTGTGATTTTATGGGATTTTTATTGAGTGAAAAGACCTATTTTCAAATCCCGTATCTGTGCAGATCTGCACTGTGCCTGCCAGGCCAGTTCGGTCGACCGGACCGTCGACCGCACCAAGTGGCCGGTCGATCGGGTCGGTCGACCGATGTGCACAGACGTGCACGCTGGCTACACATTGTAGTCGGTCGACCGGACCGGTCGACCGAGTTGAGAGTTCAACTCTCAGGATGTTTCGGTCGACCGGGCCGGTCGACCGCTAGTGCCCAACGGTCACTTTTCTGACCGTTGGCGGTCGACCGGCCGGTCGACCGACGCCTGTCAGAGCTGCCAGCTCAGCTCTAACGGCTAGTTTTCTGTTTGGCCTATATAAACTCCATCTCTTTGGGGATTTTGGCCAAGTTTTTTAAGGAGAAAAATTTCTGGTTTCTAGAGGTTTTAAAATAAGTTTTCAAAAGTGTTTGGGGCTTTAATTCTTCAATCTTTATTGTTTTTAAGTTTTGGAAAAATCAAAGAAAAGAATATTTGGGAGATTTGTCTTGGTTTTCATTCTATATCTTTTGGAAGGATTTTCCCAAGTGATTTTCTTTGTTGCTAGTTTTCCAAACACCTAGTTTTCCACACTTGAGCTATCTTCTATCCTAAACTATTAGGATCTTGTTTTTGTGAAAAAGAAAAGAGAAAAAGAAAGAGAAGAGTTTGAGGTTGTTTGTTGTAAACCTCTTTGTTGTAAACACCCTTTTATTTGTGAATCCCTCTTCGGTAGAGGTGATCGGGTGATTGAGTTGTATCCCTCAAGTGTGAGGTGATAGTGTTGGTTGTGAGCCTCTTCGGTAGAGGTGTTGTGGATTGTGGTTGTTGTAGCCTCGGTGGCTTTGTAAGTTGAGAGAGGAGTTAGGTACTCCTTATAGTGGATTGGGAAATCCTACACGGTGGTGTAGGCGGGGATGTAGAGCAAGGTGCTCGAACCTCGAAACAAATCTTTGTGTTTGCGTATTGATCCATTGTCTCTCTAACTCTCTCTCATTTATATTGTGCAAAGCATCATACTTCATATCATATTTGTTTGTGTTGAGCATAACTCATATTGCCATATCATATTGCTTGTGTTGCCTTGCATTATTTCATATTGCTATATCCTTTATTGCTTGGCTTGATTGTGTGTGCACATTGCTTGGATTGCTTGTGTGTGTGTGCCTAACTTATACTCATCCAACAAGAGCTTCACATAGCACCTCAACCCATTTCAAGGGGAATCAAGGGGAGTTAGTCCAGAGCCTCGCAAGGGGAATTCGGCTACACTTGTTGTATTGTATTAGTTTGTGCATAATTTGCATTAGCTTCCGCATTTAGCGCACTTAGTTTGCATTAAGTTTCTTAGATTAGCACTTACACCTATTCACCCCCCCCCTCTAGGTGTTTTTCAATTGGTATCAGAGCTAGTGCTCATGATACTTAGGCTTAACATCCTAGGAGTGAGATCCATTTGCTTGCTAATCTACATTTGCATTTGTTTGCTTGCACACATATAGTTTGCCATGGACTTCATGACCCCACCTAGCTTTGACCCTTCCAACATTGATGTTTGGAAGTATAGGATGTCCATGTACCTAAAGACCCTAGGTTTGCATGTTTTCCTTGCGGCCACCAAGAGATGTTATCTTGGTGATTGCAATCATATAGGGGCCAATGCACAAGCCCTAGAGGCCATTAGAAGCACTTTATCTAAAGATTATCTTTATGTGTTTCTAACTTTGATTCCGCTTTTGTAGTGTGGAACAAATTGACAACCACCAACACCTCCAAGCTTCAAGTTCAAATTCAAAAAGAGGAATCTAGTGGAGAATCCGATCCACAATGCTTCATGGTCCAAGGGAATGACTCCCTTGAGGTACATTCGGAATCCCACCTAGATAGTGATTATGATTGTGCTAGTTCTTCAAATGATTATGTTGATCCCCATGCCTTGAATGAAGAACTTTCCATTGTTTGTGAAAAATTGATAGAAAAATATAACTTGTTGAAAAAGAAAAGTCTAGATATTGAAAAAGAAAATAAAAGTTTGCATGCTAGACTTGATTGTGTTTTGCAAGAAAAGGTTGAGGTCTTTAATGAAAGGGATTCATTGAGATCTCAATTGGAACTTGCACTTAAAGAAAATGAATTTTTAAAGTCTAAAAATGATTTCCATGCTATTTTGAAGAAAAATGAAAATTTGTCTACAAAAGTTGATTTTGTTTTAAAAGAGAATGTTAATTTGAAAAATAAAATTATTTCTATTTCAAATGATCTAGATGTTTGTTTAAAGAAAAACATTGTTTTGCAGAATAAGATTGATGCACATGTTTGCCATGCTAGGGTAGTATCACACACTTCACCTATTGCATGCCACACTTCTTCTTCTAAGATTAATGATGATATTTGTTTGCTTAAGAAGAAGGTTGATTGTTTGGGCTCCACTATGAGCCAATGTGCCATGAACCACACACGCTTGGAATCCTTGGTTCGAAAGAAACAAGTTCCATCTTTTCATGCACACCCATCACGGCATACACATGCTCCACACGGACACCATCAACACATGTATGCTCATGTGTACTCATGTACACATTGTGGACGTAAGGGCCACCTTGCTAAATTTTGTTATGATAGATTACATACTCCTAATTTAGCAAAGAATTTTGTTTGGGTTAGAGAAGGGACTAACCCCCATGGACCCAACAAGATGTGGGTACCAAAGACCACCCCTCCTATTATTTTTGATGTAGGTGTGGGCTCTCACATGACGTGAGAGTGATGACACCTTGGAGTGGATGCGTTCCGGACTTCATGGAAATCAAATTGGATGCATCACTTTCAAGGGAAGATTTGGTGGAGATGACCACCATGTTTTAGAGACAAGGAGAGTTGCTTCTTCGGTTTTGGTAACAATCCTTTACTCCCATTTATTGTTTACATGCTTTCCATGTTTTAATGTTTATAGCATGTTTTTGATGTCTATGGATTAGTATGTTCATTCCATGTTTATTAGATCCTTGACATACATGTACAGTATTTGAGACACATATGCTTATATGAACCCATATTTAGTGTTCTCACTTTTGTTTAAGCTATAATGTACATCATGAATCTAATACATGTGAATTTACATAGTAATCATGTTTTAGTTTTATCATGATGACTTTTATATTTGTTTTGATGCTTCATGTTTTGAATACATGTTTAAGTGTTAGTTTTCATTAAGACTAGGAATTATACTTGTACATATAGTGGGCCACAAATAAATCTATGTATGTTTGGGCTTGATTGCTTATTTGAACCCATTACATGTATTAGTATAGTCTAGTTTTGATGATTCATACATTTCAAACTTGTATTCCATTTTTGGATTTGTTTTATGATTGTGTGTTTCACTTCATGTATATGTTCGTATTGCCAAACTTTAAGATATACATGTATACCCTTTGAGTCATTTGCCTTTCATGCAAATCTATATTTGGACTCAATTGTGTTTAGGGATATGTATGTATACTTCATGTTTGACAATTCATACATATACCTTGAAATGAAATTTGTTGTGATGAAAATTTAGTTTTTCATGTTTTTGATGGAATTATGTTTAATGAAATATTTTTCATGATTATGATCTTCACATATTATTTGTACACTCATATCTATTGCTCATGTTTTGTTTCTCATGAGTTATGCTTTATTGGTTAGAGTGATGATTATCATGTGAATTTCAATTTTGTTTTATTCCTTGCTTGAAGGATTTCGTACTAGTTAACAAGTTTTTCATTTAACTAGTTGCGATATTCTTCATATGGTAGAGATTTTCAAACAAAACTACATTTTCAAATCTATCTTTGAAAACCCCTACCATCCAAGGGCGGTAGGATGGGAGATCATGTTCATGTATGCCCTAAATTGAAAATCTTTAAAACTTGAATTATGATTGGGTGGTAGATAATATGATGTATACACTTGAACTTATTGTTATGTCAATTGGTATCATTGAACTCTTTCAATTGGTATCATTTTGATCTTCTTGTATACTCATATATGTTTTGTATGTATGTATGCTTTAAATTCCAAGTATATCAATTTCTATTGGTATCTATTTTTCATACATATATATGTTTGTGTTTATGCTAGTGCTTGAGTTTCAATTTTGTTTAAAATGATTACTTTTAAATTGTTATCAAGACTATGCATGACTTTAGTTTGTGTTTCATAAAGGGGGAAAAAATATGATTTTGTATTTCAATTGGTATTTGTACTCCCACACTTTATGATTAAAAGTTGTTTATATGTTTTAAAATGAACAATTCTTACAATTGGTATCAATGTTTCTATGTAAAATCTTTTCAATTGGTAAAATATTTACAATTGGTATCATATTTAAGAAATTCAAAATTTGTTTTGGTTTCAAGATTCATGTTTAAGAATTCAAGACTTATGTTTAATTACAATTGGTATTTTCAAAATTTTGTTTAAAGAAAATATTCAAAGTTTTGATTTGTATTTCCTATATGCAAGGAGAGCTTAACATCTCTCTTACATATAGATTCATGTTGAGTATATTATAAATTGAGGAGCTTGACAACTCTTCTTTATATGATATACGTGTGTAGGGGGAGCTTCACATCTCCTCTTATGCATTACATAATATGTGTTATGTGAATTGGGGCTTGTCATCCCTTCTTCATGTAATGCATATGTGTAGGGAAGCTAACTTAGCGTCTTCCTCTTCATGAATGTATATAGCATATAACATATATTGATCCTTGTTTATTGGTATCAAGATGCTTCATTGACATATTTTCTAATTGATATCATGTTTGTAGTCACCCCTTATTGATTTTGTTTTGTTTTAGACAAAAAGGGGGAGAACATTGTTTGCATCGTTTTGATTGACAAAAAGGGGAAGAAAGATTTTTACCCCTCATTTTATCTATGGTTTTGATTGTTTACCCCTTTGTTGATGATTGACAAAAAGGGGGAGAATTATTTGAGAGTTTAACATGCATATATAAAACTCAAATTACTTCTATGCATGATTGGTACATGTTTTATATGCATGCTTATGTTTTATATGCATATATTATGTTTTAATCTCAAGAATATTAAGTTTAATTGATATATAGAGTTTGCTTTGTAATTGGTATCTAGAGCTTATTTTGTTTTGAATATTCCATTTGATATCTAGAACCATTTATTGTTTATGCATATGCATGTTTCATGTTTAATACTAATTGCATATATTTATTGTTTATCCCTATGCATGAGTTAAGGGGGAGCTTCCTTGAAGCTTAACTTTAATCCATGCATATATAACTCCATGAGTTTTGTCATCATCAAAAAGGGGGAGATTGTTGGCCCAATGGCCTTCCACTCTAGTTTTGATGATGATCAACACTCATGTAGTTATGTTTACTAATATTCTTGTGTTTCTAAGTTTCAGATCATTAACAGGATATTAGGTTGGTGATTAGCTTCAACAAGATGATTAGAAGCTATTCATGATGATTCCGGTGCCAAAGCTTAAAGATCATACCTTTGCACTTGGAGAATCACGGAGTTTGGACCGAGTCTACTTGAAGATGAAGATCGTCAAGAAGACTTAGGTATCTAGTTTAGAGTTTGTGTTTTAGATCCATATTTGTAAAGCTTAGTTTAGTTGATATGCTCAAGTGCACAAATCACACACGTTTTATGATTGAGTTTTAGTTTTCATGAATAGTTTATCAAAACAAGTTTAAATTGATATATGTATAGTTGCTTCATTCTATACATGCATGCTTAATTTTTTAAACAAACTTATTTTGACTATCCTATTCATGTTTTGAAAAATTCTAGTTTGATAAAATACAAGTTTTGTTTTTGATAAAATTGGCAAGACACAAAAATGAATTGATATGATTGATATATGTCTTGAAATTTTTATCACAAGTTTGGTTATCAAAGTAAAATATTAAAACAAGTTTTAGAAAAACATATTTTTAGAAAAACAATTTTTATTGTGATTAAAACTATTTTTTTTAGATTTACTGTGATTTTATGGGATTTTTATTGAGTGAAAAGACCTATTTTCAAATCCCGTATCTGTGCAGATTTGCACTGTGCCTGCCAGGCCAGTTCGGTCGACCGGACCGGTCGATCGCACCAAGTGGCGGTCGACCGGGTCGGTCGACCGATGTGCACAGATGTGCACGCTGGCTACACATTGTAGTCGGTCGACCGGACCGGTCGACCGAGTTGAGAGTTCAACTCTCAGGATGTTTCGGTCGACCGGGCCGGTCAACCGCTTGTGCCCAACGGTCACTTTTCTGACCGTTGGCGGTCGACCGGGCCGGTCGACCGACGCCTGTCAGAGCTGCCAGCTCAGCTCTAACGGCTAGTTTTCTGTTTGGCCTATATAAACTCCATCTCTTTGGGGATTTTGGCCAAGTTTTTTAAGGAGAAAAATTTCTGGTTTCTAGAGGTTTTAAAACAAGTTTTCAAAATGTTTGGGGCTTTAATTCTTCAATCTTTATTGTTTTTAGGTTTTTGGAAAAATCAAAGAAAAGAATATTTTGGGAGATTTGTCTGGTTTTCATTCTATATCTTTTGGAAGGATTTTCCCAAGTGATTTTCTTTGTTGCTAGTTTTCCAAACACCTAGTTTTCCACACTTGAGCTATCTTCTATCCTAAACTATTAGGATCTTGTTTTTGTGGAAAAAGAAAAGAGAAAAAGAAAGAGAAGAGTTTGAGGTTGTTTGTTGTAAACCTCTTTGTTGTAAACACCCTTTTATTTGTGAATCCCTCTTCGGTAGAGGTGATCGGGTGATTGAGTTGTATCCCTCAAGTGTGAGGTGATAGTGTTGGTTGTGAGCCTCTTCGGTAGAGGTGTTGTGGATTGTGGTTGTTGTAGCCTCGGTGGCTTTGTAAGTTGAGAGAGGAGTTAGGTACTCCTTATAGTGGATTGGGAAATCCTACACGGTGGTGTAGGCGGGGATGTAGAGCAAGGTGCTCGAACCTCGAAACAAATCTTTGTGTTTGCGTATTGATCCATTGTCTCTCTAACTCTCTCTCATTTATATTGTGCAAAGCATCATACTTCATATCATATTTGTTTGTGTTGAGCATAACTCATATTGCCATATCATATTGCTTGTGTTGCCTTGCATTATTCATATTGCTATATCCTTTATTGCTTGGCTTGATTGTGTGTGCACATTGCTTGGATTGCTTGTGTGTGTGTGCCTAACTTATACTCATCCAACAAGAGCTTCACATAGCACCTCAACCCATTTCAAGGGGAATCAAGGGGAGTTAGTTCAGAGCCTCGCAAGGGGAATTCGGCTACACTTGTTGTATTGTATTAGTTTGTGCATAATTTGCATTAGCTTCCGCATTTAGCGCACTTAGTTTGCATTAAGTTTCTTAGATTAGCACTTACACCTATTCACCCCCCTCTAGGTGTTTTTCAGCATGGTTGAAATGATATGGTCTAAAGTCAATGTCCTTTTATGTATAATATACAAAATATATATACATGACTATATTTATTAGTATAAAAATTTAATATGGATACTCTATCCCAAAAGTTGTATGTACTAAGTCTCATTCTCTTAATGTCATAGGGTCTTAATTGAATTATCTCAACCAACATAACATGCTACTAACACCTATACTTTCATTTTGCGATAATGAACGGATTGAATTCCTAAAATAAAATTAACCCTCCACTGATTCCTCTACAAACAAAAACAAATAGTAGCATAAAAAATTAATCTTTTTTTTTTAAATATTTGCTAGTGATTTTCGATTACCTGGAGAGGGCAGCGATTAGAGACGAAGAGCATCGAAGAAGAAAGGTCCTAAGCATAAAAATTGCATATTTCCACAGACTTAAATGCTACAAAATCCAAGACTCAATTTCCTAAAACAAAGATTAACCCCTACTAATTCATCTACAAACAAAACAAAGAGCAACATAAAAAGAGTTCTTTTTTCCAAGATTTGTTAGGGTTTTTCGATTACCTAGAGAGTTTTTCCCCAAAAGCCCATCACTCTAGTTTAATGATTATTAACTCTTATAGTTATTGTACTAATGATCTTGTGTCTATTTATTTTCAGATATTTAATGAAGATCATAATCGGTGTTTAGTTTCAACAAAAGATTCAAAGTCAAGTTTTGAAGCTAGCACGTATTGATTCAAGAGCTCGCACTTCAAAGATCGCATCAAGTACTCAAGAGGAGTCTAGCTCATTAGATCAAGATTTGGACCAAGTCAAAAAGGAGAAGAAAATTTTCAAGAGATGATTTTCGAGAAGACTTGTGTCATGTTTGTAAGTGTTAAGATTTATTTTTAGATAAAATATAAAGGATAGATTTGTCATGGATTACTCAAGCTCATATACACACATGCAAATACAAAATTTATGTGTTTTCATAAAATAGTTTTAGTTTTAGAAAATACCGTTTTGGTTTTGAGCTTCAAAGTATACATCCTTATGTTTCATGATTAGATTTCATCAAAATAAGTTTATATGATTTATATTGTGTTTTGGATTTCATCCAAACGCGTTGTTGATTCAAATGTTTAGAAAAACTTATTTGATGTTTCTATATCATGTGTTTAAGTTTTGTATTTGTCAAAACTTATTTTAGAGCTTATTGTCAAAAACATAGATATTTCATCTCATATGTGTATTGGATTATATCCATACACATTAAGCTTCAAAAATGTTTAAAATATCTTATTTTTTATTTGAAGAAGTTTTGAAAAAATTATTTTTCAAATTGAAGATTGATTTTGAAAAATACGGGTTTTTGTTAAGGCTAAATTTCTATATCACAAAAATGGTTCAAAAAATTTGTAATATGTGTTGATTTTTTATCACACATATTTGTACTTCAAGTATTTTAATGAACTTATTTTTGTAAATTTTATGTGATTTTATGAGATTTTATAAGAATTTATAAGACCAAGATTTAATCCCCAAAATTTCCTGACCTACCCTTATGGCGGTGACCGGGCGGTCGACTGATGTGCACAGAAATGTGCACGGGCCTTGGCTTGAGGGCCGATCAACCTTCACTCTCTGGATCTGGCCCCGGTCGACCGGGCGGTCGACCGGCCAGAGAGCTTTGCTCTCTGGACTTGCCTCGGTCGACCGACCGGTCGACTGACAGGTTAAGACCTGTGTACGGTCGACCGGGCGGTCGACCGGCAGCCCCAACGGTCAAAAATATGACTGTTGGCCGGTTGATCGGCCGGTCGAGCGGCAGGTCATCTGGCCTGTAGATTTGACTCCAACGGCTATATTTCTGAACTTTATATAAGGGGGCTATCTTGGCTGTTTTTACACAAGATTTTAAGAGGATTTTTGAGCCAGTTTTTCCTACCTTTCTTAGAGGTTTTCCAACAAGTTTTAGAGCATAAATTTTATATCAAAAAGAGTGTTTACAAGAGTGATTCTCTTGTGTTTTTTAAAAGAATTTCTTGAGTTTTTCCTCCACAAATCTTCTTAGTTTTTCTCACAAAAGCTTGAGTTTTTCATTACTATATCTATCCTATAGGAGATTTATTGTGAGAGTGTTTGTGGTGATCAAAGTGTAGAGATCACCAAGTGTTCATCTTTGTATTTGAGCAGGCGAACTTGCGGGTTCGTGTTGTGACGAGTTCTTATGGGAGCTTGGTGTAGATGTGCAACCTCGGCAAGCTAGTGTGCTTGCGTAAGTTGTTCTTGCGGAACAAGTGAGGGACTTAAGGGTCCAAGAGTTCTAGTGTGAACTTGTTGTAGGTGTTGCAGCACCGAGTGATCTTGCGGGATCGTTATAGTGAAAATCCTTCATAGTTTGCGGGATCGTTATAGGCGGGGAACGTAGAGCAAGGGTGCTCAAACCTCAATTTCTCATGTTTGCGATTGCTCATCTCTCTCTCACTTGTGTTTATATATCTTGCATGCTTATATTGTTTATCTCTTTATATGCTTGATATATCTTGTGCTTAATTGATATATGCTTGGGATTGTTTGCTCACACTTGTATTCAACCAAGAGAGCAATAGTGGCACCTTAATCTAGAGGAATCTTGAGGAGATAGTCCAGAGCCCTTCACCGGGAATTCGGCTACTCTTGTGTTATACTTGTGTACAGCTTAATAGCTTTAGTTTGCATAAGTAGTTTTCAATTCAGTATCATTTGCATTAGATTAGCTTGTACACCCATTCACCCCCCACTAGGTGTATTTCAATTAGTATCAGAGCTTGGTGCTCTTGATTTGGGTCTAAAAATCTTGAGTTAATGATCCTACTTTTAACTAATCACGATATTTGTACACACATATATGAATTTCATGACACCTCCCATGTTTGACATTCTTAACATCCAAACTTGAAAAGTTAAGATGTACATGTACCTAAAAGTCCTAGGGATTCATGTTTATTTTGCCACTATTAAAGATTCATATTGTTTAAATGGCAAATATCTTGAGGCTAACACAAAAGCCATCCATGCTATAAAATCTACCCTAAATGATGAATATTTATCTAGAATTTCTAACTTTGATTTGGCATTTGTATTATAGAACACACTTGTCTCCCTTGATGAATAAAAGCAATACTATATGGGGAGTGACTCGGATGATGGAAGTGATGCTTCCAACATATGCTACATGGTCTAAGGGGATGACCCCCTTGAGGTAAACTCCGAATCGGAGTTAGAAGAAGATATTGAAATGCCTTATGATGAGCTTGCATCTTTTTATCAAAAACTTCTTGAAAAATATGATTTATTAGAAATTGAAAATGATAAGTTGAAAAAGGAAAACACATCTTTGTTAAAAAAAATGATTCTTTTAAAAATAAATTTGAATGTGTTTCAAAAGAAAATGAATTTTTAAAAAGGAGAATATTTTCTTGTCTTCAAAATTAATGACATTTGTGAAGGAAATAATTCTTTGAAAAATAAAATTATTTTGGTGGAAAAAGAAAAAGAGATTATTTTGGAAGAAAATAACTCTTTGAAAAGGAAAATTATTTTAAAAGAAAAAGGAAACATTTCTAAAAAGAAAAAGATTGTTGATTCTCATACTCATGTCTCTTCTTCTAAAATTAATAATGATATTTGCATTATGAAGAAGAACATTGATTGTTTGGGCTCCACTTTGAGCCAATGTGTATTTAATCACTCTCAATTGGAATCCATGTTTCGTAAGAAATAAATTCTACATGTTCATGCACAAACCTCATGGCATACATATGCACACCATGCTCACACTCACACCACTCATATGCATGTTAGAGTGTACACATGTACACATAGTGATCGTAAAGGTTATCTTGCAAGATTTTTCTTTGATAGATTAAATTCTATAAATTTTGCAAATAATAATATTTGGGTTCCATTTGTTTCTAACCCCTGTGGATCCAAAAGAAATGGGTACCAAAATTCTCACCTCTTATGTGTGATGTAGGTGTGGGCTCTCACATGACGTGAGAGGTATGATGCCTTGATGGTGGATGTGTTTGAGCTTGATGGAGACTACATTAGATGCATCACCTTCAAGGATGTTTGGTGGAAAGGACCACTATGATTTGGAGACCTAAAGATTGGTTAATTGGTTTTTGGTAACTATCTCTAACTTCTTTTTTAGTTTACATGCTTTTACATTGATAATTTTTTATTGGCATGTTGTGGTTTTATTGTTCATTATGTTAAATGCAATGTTTTTAGACATGTGATATGCATAGATAGACTTTGAGATACACCTATATTTATATGGAGTCACATTTTTGTGTTCTCACTATTGTTTAACTACTATGTATATGCTAGTTCTAAAACACGTGTATTTGACCTAATGATCATGTTTGTTTTGTGATTCATGTGGTGATTACTTGTTAAATGTAGTTTTCGTTAAAACTTGTGTTTATACTTGTAAAAGTAGTGAGTTACACTTGACTATTATATGTTTGTACTTCATTACTCATTTGTACTCATTACATGTACTTGTAACCTAGTTTTGATGATTCTTTCATTTATACTTGTTTTTTCTATTTTTGTACATATTTTGCTTCATATATATGTTATTTATTTAAAATTAATAGATATACATGTATATCCTAGAGTAAATTGCCTTATTGCAAAATTTTATTATGGACTCATTTATTTTTAGATATGTATGTATACCTTTAATTTCAACAAAACATACATATACCTTGATGCTTGTTTAGTTTTGATGAAAATTTTAGTTTTGATGATTTTCATGTTTCTTATATAAGATTTTCATGTCTGTTTTGAACCTTATTGATTATCTTCATGAATATGTTATTCATATGATTTTTATGCACTCACATTATTTTTATTTATTTATGACTTTATTTTATGAGCATTTATGAGTTTTATAGATTTCGAGTGTCAACTCTTGTGTAGTTAGCATGCTTCATGTAATGTATGATTTATTTTCATGTTTAAAGGATCTTTAACTAGTTTTTTTCAAAAATTACTTTAAACTAGTTATTTATTCTTCACTTGGTAGTATGTTCTATTTACAACTATTTTCAAATCTTTTTTTTGAGAACTTCTACCATGTAAGGGCGGTTGGATGGGCGACCATGCCTATATACTTTATTGAATATCTTTTAAACTTGTGAATGAATATGGTGGTAGGTATGAGTTATACACATGATCTTCATATTATTTCATTTTTGTATACTTACATGTGTTTCTTATATGTATGCTTCAAATTTAAATTAGTATCAATTTCAATTGGTATTTTTATTTTCATACATACATATATATAATTTGACTCTACTTGTTTTTACAATGTCTTTACATTTTTAAAGCACAAATTATGTTTATATTAAGCTTGATTTTATTCTAAATATTAATTGGTATCTTTATAAGCTTATGCGTTGATTTCAATTGGTATTTATTTGGTATTAAAATGTACTTCAAGTTTCACTTTCAATTGGTATCAAAATCCACTATTGGTATCTTAAAAATATTTTTTAGCAAGTGGTATCAACACTTGTTTTGTCAATTACTATTTAATTTCATTGGTATCATAATTCATTTTGTTGATCACAAGAAAATCCAAAATTTATTTTAAAAGAGATTTCAAAATTTTCTTAAATTTTTTTGATATGTATTGCCTATATGTAATGGGAGCTTAAAATCTTCTCTATATATAGATTCATGTTGAGTGTATCTCACATTGAGGAGCTTGACCTCTCTTTTTTATTTGGTACACGTGTGTAGGGAGCTTAACATCTCCGCTTATACATTGTATATTATGATTTAGTCATCCCTTCTCCATGTATTGCATGTATGCAGGGGGAGCTAACTTTACGTTTCTCCTCTTCATGAATGTATATCACATATACATCTTTATTGTTTGATTGTCCTCACCCCTTTGTTGATAAATTGACAAAAAGGGGGGAGAAGAATTTAGTTAGTTTATATATGCATGCTTAATATTGGTATTTATGTATATATGTTTTGTTTAATTTATGTGCCTTTATTGAATATCCTTATTGTTTATGCTATGTATGAGTTAAGGGGGAGCTTCTATGAAGCTTATCTTTAATCTATACATATATAACTCCATGAGTTTTATCATCATCAAAAGGGGGAGATTATTGGCCTAAAGGCCTACTACTTTAGTTTTGATGATGATTGACTTATGTAGTTATAGTATTAATAATCTTGTGTCTATTTAGTTTCAGATATTTAATCAAGATCTTGGACGGTGTTTAGCTTCAATAAAAGATTCAAAGTCAAGTTTTGAAGATAGCACATGTTGATTCAAGAGCTCACACTTTAAAGATCGCATCAAGTACTCAAGAGGAGTCTAACTCATTGGATCAAGGTTTGGACCAAGTCAAGAGGAGAAGAAAATTTTCAAGGGATGATTTTTGAGAAGACTTGTGTCATGTTTGTAAGTGTTAAGATTTATTTTTAGACTAAATATAAAGGATAGATTAGTCGTGGTTTGCTCAAGCTCATACACACACACACAAAATTTATATGTGTTTTCATAAAATAGTAGTTTTAGTTTTAGAAAATACCGTTTTGATTTTGAGCTTCAAAATATACATCCTTATGTTTCATGATTAGATTTCATCAAAACAAGTTTATATGTGTTTTGGATTTCATCCATATACATTGTTGGTTCAAATGTTTAGAAAAACTTATTTGATGTTTCTATATCATGTGTTTGAGTTTTGTATTTATCAAAACTTATTTTAGAGCTTATTATCAAAAACATAGACATTTCATCTCATATGTGTATTGGATCATATCCATACACACTAAGTTTTAAAAGTGTTTAAAATATCTTGTTTTTGTATTTGAAGAAGTTTTGAAAAAATTATTTTTCAAATTAAGATTGATTTTGAAAAATACGAGTTTTTGTTTAAGGCTAAATTTCTATATCACAAAAATGGTTCAAAAAATTTGTAATATGTGTTGATTTTTGATCGCACATATTTATACTTTAAGTATTTCAATGAACTTATTTTTTAGATTTTATATGATTTTATGAGATTTTATAAAAGTTTATAAGACCAAAATTTAATCACCAAAATTTTCTGACCTGGCCTTATGGCCATCGACCGACCAGTCGACCGAGATAGAAGTCGGTCGACTAGACGGTCGATCGATGTGTACAGAAACGTGCACGGGCCTTGGCTTGAGGGCCGGTAGACTTTACTCTCTGGATCTGGCCCCGGTCGAACGAGCGGTCGACCGGCCATAGAGCTTTGCTCTCTGGATCTTGCCTCAGTCAACCGACAGGTCGACCGATAGGTCAAGCCCTGTGTGCGGTCGTCCGGCAGCCCCAACGGTCAAAAATATGACCGTTGGCCGGTCGATCGGCTGGTCGACCGACAGGTCATCTGGCCTGCAGATTTGACCCCAACGACTATATTTCTAAACTCTATATAAAGGGGTTGTTTTGACTGTTTTTACACAAGATTTTAAGATGATGTTTGAGCCAGTTTTTTCAACATTTCTTATAGGTTTTGCCAACAAGTTTTAAAGCTTAAATTTTATATCAAAAAGAGTATTTACAAGAGTGATTCTCTTGTATTTTCCAAAAGGATTTCTTGAATTTTTCCTCCACAAGTCTATCTTAGTTTTTCTCACAAAAGCTTGAGTTTTTCATTGCCATATCTATCCTATAGGAGCTTTGTTGTGAGAGTGTTTGTGGTGATCAAAGTGTAGAGATCACCAAGTATTCATCTTTGTATTTGAGGAGGCAAACTTTCGGGTTCGTGTTGTGACGAGTTCTTGTGGGAACTCGGTGTAGAGGTGCGGCCTCGGCAAGCTAGTGTGCTTGCGAGGGTTGTTCTTGCGGGAACAAGTGAGGGACTTGCGGGTCCAAGAGTTCTAGTGTGAACTCATTGTAGGCGTTGCGGCACCGAGTGATCTTGCGGGAATCGTTATAGTGAAAATCCTTCATAGTGTTGAAGGCGGGGACGTAGAGCAAGGGTGCTCGAACCTCGAAATAATTCTTCCGTGTTTGCGATTGCTCATCTCTCTCTCACTTGTGTTATATATCTTGCATGCTTATATTGTTTATCTCTTTATATGCTTGATATATGCTTGGGATTGTTTGCTCACACTTGTATTCAACCAAGAGAGCTATAGTGACACTTCAACTCTTAATTTAGAGGAATCTTGAGGAGATAGTCCAGAGCCCTTCATCGGGATTCGGCTACACTCTTGTGTTATATTTTGTGTGTTAGCTTAATAGCTTTTAGTTTGTATAAGTAGTTTTTAATTCCGCATCATTTGCATTAGATTAGCTTGTACACCTATTCACCCCCCTCTAGGTGTATTTCAGAGAGAGGGTTGCGATTGGAGACGAAAAGCACCGAAGAAGAAAGATCTCTGATATCCTTAAAGAACTCTCTCTCCAATGGTAATTGTTAAGAGAAAGGAGGGGCGAGGGGGAGAGAGAGAGAGAGAGAGAGAGAGAGAGAGAGAGAGAGAATATGCACGAGAGGAATTAAATCAAGAAGGGCGAAATTTTGTTTTGGCAGCCGCCAAAAATTTGGGAGAAAGTCGCATATAATTTTTTTTAATATCTTTTCCTTTTTAAATTAGATATCTAGGTTAAAGAAAATGAAATCCCGACCATCTGATCAAGAATGTCTTTTGATATGTCAAGAATACTTTAAGTTCTCTCAGGAATACTATATTCCCAACTAAATATTGTCAAAAAAATATATTTCTCTAGATTACAATATATTCCCGATTAAAAAGTTTTAGTAAAAAATATTTTGTCAAGAGAACACGACAAATCCTAAATGCATTTAGGATTTTGAAGCTAGAAGGCGATTAGAGATTTTTTTATGGAGGAGACAAATAGTGCACGTACTCGCGATTACTGTTCACTATGAATAGTACCGCCACAGTATTGTTCGTGTGAATAGTAAATTTTTTTGGCAAATCTAAATTCATATCACTAGAAAACAAAAAGAAAATGAAGGTAAGAAGTAGAAATTGATGTAGATGGGTGAAGGCGCAGGTGGTGATAGAAGAAGAATGACGCCAATAATATGTTAGGTTTTAAAGAATAGACGACTTAATCTAATTTGATACAACCCATCTTATATATAGATGCAATAACAAGGAAACTACAAATATGCTCTTATACTCTAATAGTTCTTAAATTTAATTTTAACAAGTCCCACAAGAATATGTTTATGAAATTTATTTTATAAAACAAAATTTCACTTCAGCCTTGTAATTCTGAAATTTGCAAAATTGACCCATGGTAGTTTAAATTAGTTTTGTAAAAAGATTTTTTATTAGTTCTTAATAAATATATATCTTTATAGTAATCCTCGCATAGTTATATTTTGATGGGTTTTTTCGATATCGACACCTAAATCATTGCTAATTTTGTTTTCATCCTTGAAATCTTTGTATTATTATTTTAACCCCTAAATATTTCACGTTGTGGCAAAAAACACCCCAGGTTTAGTCACCCTGAAAGGGTCAAAAGACCAAATTAGCTCAAGTATTGATGAAATTTTGTCTTCCTCTCTCCCAATCCTCATCTCGGGTTTTGCCTGAATGCAGATTTTCTTTTTCCTGGAACACTTTGACCCGGTTCACATCTCATCATAGACTTCCTTGAAGCTCCACCTCGCGATGAGCTCCCTTTCAAGCTTATCTCTGAAACTCCACCTTGAACTGAGTTTTCTTCCTTCAGCTTGTATAAACCTTCACACTTTTCTCCTTGTAAGATTATCCTATCTCCTTGGTTAACTATGATGACATTTTGTTACTTTTAGATCCGGCATCCTTTTTTGTCGAGCACCGCTATAGATATAAGATTGTATTATGCCTCTAGGACATACCGGACTGCCTCCAAAGCATGCATTGTCTAATCTCTTTCTGTATCTTTAATTGTCTCAGTGCCGATGATCTCACAAGTCGAACCATCGACCATCTTGACAATCCTTCCTCCTTTACAACTAAGGAGTTGAACAGTTTCTTTTAGGAATATACATGAACCGTACTATTAGAATCAAATATTCAACGTTTACCTTGAAGAGTGTTATCTTTAACGTAGGAGGCCATTAATACTTTAGTGTCAACTCTGCTTGTTATGTCTGCCTCCGCAACTTGTCCTTTCTTCTTCAACCACTCTTGCCGATGTTTGCAGTCATTCTTCAAATGACCTTCCCTGTGACAAAAATGACATGCCTTCGACGAGCCCAGACTTTTCCTTTCTTCTCTTCCTTTCCTTCCCGTGATCATCAAACCCGATCTTTCCTACTCCTCTTGATTTGGACCTCCTCCAAGATGAGAGTTCCCTTACTGTAGAGCATGGCGATGATGATATAATCGTATGACTGAGAAAGCAAACTGAGAAGTATCAATGTCTTGTCCTCCTCGTCGATCTTGACATTAACAGGTAAAAGCTCGCAAATGACGTTGTTGAAAAAGTTTAGATGCTCCAACACCGTTGTCCCTTCCTTCATGTGTAGCCCATATAATTATTTCTTGGGATACAGCCTGTTGTAGAGGCTTTGTCATATATAATATTTCTAACCTTGACCACTACCCCGAAACCATTTTTCATCCATCATGTTGTACATAACCTCATCTGCGAGACATAGTTGGATCGTGCTTATCACTTTTAGATCCATCTCCTCTCAATTCTCATCTGACGTATCTACAGGCTTTGTTGACTTTCCTGTATGGTCTTGTGATGACTTTATTGCACCAGCAACGCCTTCACCCTCTTTTATCATAAACGGAAGTTTCCTTTAACATTGAACTTGTCGACCTCGAATTTTGTCGTAGAACTTTCTATCTTCGACATATCGCCCTTTGCCAACTTTTAGCTCTGATGCCACTATTGCGTGAAATCGGTATGCTATGATGCCAATTGTTACTCCCGGGATCGACGTTGCAGGACTTGGTAATATGATAATACTTACAAAAAGAAAACTATTTAAAGCATACTAGCAATACCGAGACAAAAGAATAATAATAATAACAACACGAGGATTTAATGTGTGTAACGCCCCGATCCGGCGGGTATGGAGACGTTACTGCAACGTATATACGCAGGTCAGAAATACCCTCACGTATATACGCTAAGCATCAGTACAGACAAGAATCAGAGTACGGAAGCAAGTGGTGCATTATACATTCCAACATATGAGTACAATTACAAAGTTATCACCAGAGGTGATCCAATATTACATGAATATTACATCACTGATATGCGCAATTGCGAGATTACAAAGAGATGTACAAGTATGAACAGTACACAGGCACTCACGAGTTTACAAAAGGAAAACTCGAGAGGCACACAGGTGCCTGGAAGGGTAGAGCTTCAGATGGTCTGCTGGAGATCCACGCTTCAGCTGCGCCACTCTGATCAGCAACTGGGGGAAACCACACGCTCCAAGCTCCATGACCTGGACATGAGGATTCAGGGGAGTCAGATAGAACTCCCCAGGCGAGTGGTGATACGAATGCCAAGTGGCGAGCATAGGTAAGCATGCAGGAGCAAGTAGATATAGCAGGTGACTTCCAGTAGAGAATACACATGGTATAATAAGATAAGAGCAGGTAAAGAGAGGAGAAGTAGAGTAGATAGGACAACACCAGATATCTCCTAAACTAACATAAAACCGATAAAACCGAATAAAACCGATTACGAGCAAAACCGATTGTACAAGCTTAGGTCACGGCCCCATGAGACTAGTACCTCGAAGGAATAATCCAAACAAGGAAACCCTCATCTATATACCTTTATCCCATGTTACCGTAATCCAAGCGCGTACAACCCGAGTTACAAAACGGCACAGCAAATTGCATATTAGCATCTTATTATAATTGGAGCCGTCTAAGTTCCAGGCTTCAGTATGTGTCCCATTCCACATACGTCCACTCACAACTTATATAGCAAGTTATTTGGAAACTGATAAAGATCGATGAATCATGTTTCGGATGGGCCCCGTACATGCCCGGGACAACGGTACAGGAGTATCCGGTGCTGAGCCGGAACGTACCGCTAGGTACCGGGACTTATTTACGCCCGAACAGGAATAGAGTATCGCAGATCCCATAGAAATAGGCCTAGGGCGTGTGCATACCCGGCAGGAATAATCAGGAGTAGGGGTGCCAGCACACCCCACGGAATCCCTGGTGGCCGCCAGGTGATCCCTCAAGTATGTGGCCACGCGCGGCTCGATAAGACCACTATAAACATGATTAATCAGGGCCCATCAGTTTCCCCCAAACCGGGTGCAAGTTGTCTTATAATAATTTAATATGTGATTATCAATTTACGGGAATAGCAGGTACAAGACATGATCAGGAGTTCAGGAGTACATGAGTACTATAAAGTCAGGTCACTGTATATATAATACATGATAACAAGTACAAGATTCAAGTCACTGCATGTAATGCAGGATAACAAGTATAGTATTCCCGTAAATGAGATAATCACAGGTCAAGTATATCATGCCGGGTGTTAAGTGATAGCATGACAGGAGGATGATATTTGGGAGGTGACCAATCATGTCAAGAGAGTAATATTAGTCCGGTGGCAAGTCATGTCTGGTGTCAGGTGATAATACATCAGTTGTCAGGTGGTACAAATAGGGTTAAATAGTAGCACGTAAAAGACAGGTATGAAGTAATGGCATGGCATGTCAAGTGTTAACATATCAGGTAAAATACATGGCATGATGATAGAATAGTAGCTGAGCACAATCAAGCGGAGCTGAGCAAGCTGGAGTGTACAGACAGCAAACAGTATTTAACACTGGAGCGTCTGGCAAGGTTACCGGGACAACTCGACTTAAAGTGCGAGTAGAAAATCCGGCAGCATCTCGCCTAGACGAATCTAGTGATAAAGCGCTGAACGCTGATCATGATAACTAGGCGGAGCTGAGAGACCTGACGGTCCCAATCACTTCCCTTTCGAGATAGTGAGAGACCGGAGGCTGAAGGGTCCAGAGAAACCTGACGGTCCCAATCACGTCTCTTTCGAGATAGTGAGAGACCGGAGGCTGAAAGGTCCAGTCATTGGCACTCGGCCATTCACAAATACAGGGACTCAGCTCAATACATAATACATGAAAACATGGAATAAAATACATGTCGACCCGACGAAGCGGGAAAACCCAAATGGAGGCGAGGACACTCGCCTGAGTCCTTAGAAGACATAGTGAAATCCTCGATCACCGGAATCCAGAAAATCAACGCGTCAACGCGTTAAAGAGAAAGTGATAGAGAGAGGAGAGAGAAAGTGAGAGCTAGAGAGAGAAGTCCATGGAGAGAGAGTATGCAGGGAGAGAGAGATTGTACAGGGGGACGCGGGTTTGAGAATGAGACGCGGGGTCGCAGACGCGGGAGTCGCGTCGCGGGAATAGCAGACGCGGGAATCACAGACGCGGGAATCGCGTCGCAAAGGTGCCACAAACGCGGGGTTCAAGACTCGCGTTCAAGTCAGGGCACGAGGAGAACGCGGACGCGGTCGTGGGTTCCGTGTTGCGTTAACACGAGAAGAACACAGGCGCGGGCATAAGCTCCGCGTCGTGTTGATACAGGAACGCGAAGGCCGCGTTAAGGAATTGCCTAGACGCGGGTGAAGATCCGCGTCAGCAATCAACAGAGAGGAAGAGAGGAAGGGAAAGGTGATTTCGGGGTGGTGGTGTTAAGATAGAAGGTGGTGGTGATGTTTAGTGTTGTCGTTTACAATTGTCACCGGAATGATTACCGGAATAATCGTGAACGATTACCGGAATAATCATCGGTTGCAATTGTCACCAGAATGATTACCGGAATAATCGTGAACGATTACCGGAATAATCATCAGAGATATTGCCGACGGAAAAGAGCTCGGCCCCAATCCAAAGGAGGTGGCCGGCCCTTGAGAAGATGATGGGGTGGTGGTTTTGTGGAGAGGTTTTGATGGTGGTAGTTTTGGAGAAGGTAAAGGAGAAGGTGAAAGCTTTGGTGGAGTTTGTTGGAGGTTTACATGGAGATGGAGGAGGAAGAAGATGAAGGTAAGGAGTTGGAGAAGTTGTAGTGGTTGTTGTTATGGTGGAGATGAAGGAGGAGTTGGTGGTGGTTAGAGTTGTGGTGAAGAGAAAATGAAGTGGAATGAAGAAGGAAAAGTATATATAGGATTTGGGAATTGTGAAGGTGATGTAAAAATGTAAAAGAGAGGGGGTTATTTGTAAAATGGCGGGGTGAGGTGGCTCTCTTTAGCCGGCCATGGTGATGGGAGAGGAGTTGGATATTTTGGAGAAGATATTTTTGGAGGAGGAGATATTTTGGTGGAAGGTTGGAGAAGATAATGGAAGAATGGAGAATTTGGTGTAGAATTTGGTGGAAGGAAAAAGAAGGAAAGAAAATAGGAAAAAGGAAAAGAAAATGGAAAAAGGAAGATATTTTCTTGAAAGAAAAAGGAAAATAATTAGAGTGGCGGATTCTCGGGATTCAGTTGCGGATGCGGAAAACTTTCGGAAAAATACCGAAATCGTCCGAAAATCAAGTATCTCGGGACGACCCGCAAAAATTCTCAAAAATCAAGAATATTATTCTAAGAATCACGGTGAAATCCGTTTCAAGAAATACTTTATAGTTTTTAAATTAAAAATTCTGGAATCGGCCGCCATATCGGTCGACACCAAATCTGGCAGAAATCTGATAAATTCTGAAAATTTCCAAAAAATGAATTAAGATAGTAAATATTATTCTAAGCAAATATGTGAAAGCGGTTTCTCAAAATTTGACTCCATTTGTAAATTAAAAATCTAGGAATCGGTCAGTGGCACTGGTCGACACCGGTTTTGAAGATTTTCATTTTAATTCAGGAAAATTCCAGAAAATCACAGAAAATCTAAAATACTAGAAAATGATGTTTAAACTAAAATCGGTTAAATCTAAATACTAGAATGACCAAATCGAGCAATTCACTAGGATCGAGTTCTCGATTCAGATTAGGGCTGACTCCGAGTCCGTGAATCCGGATCCAAGACAAAACGATCATATAAATAATTCATAATACAAAATAAATACAGGAAGTAAATCGAAAAAATACGATCGAAAAATCTGAATACGCAACTAAGTACGTATTCTGGGAGCGGGGTGTTACAATCCACCCACCTTACAAAAAATTGCGTCCTCGCAATTTCGATAAGGGGTAAATTGAACACAAGGAGGATAAGGGCGGAATTTATACCAATTAAGATATGACGCACTATAGGTAGGGCTCTCAAGTTGACTGAACAACAATCAGAATATAGACATCCTCTGCACTTCCGGCTGTATAAATCTCCGAACGATGCCAAATAATACTGACTGATAACACAGCTTTGCAATAGAATTCCCGCTGTACTGTCTACTTAATGTCGCTCTGAGAATAAGCCAGAATACTGAAGATAAAGGAAACCTCGATAATACTGAGCATAATAAAGAAGACCGATAATTGAGAATTCTGAATACCAGGCATCGATCACTCTGAAAGATATAGCCGAGAATATAGAATACCCGTAGAGAATCCTGACTACTGACTTCTGAAAGATAACCCGATCAGGATCAATCCAGAGAATACCGAGCTTCATAGAGTTGGCCGAAGAGATCATGTCATAGCTTCATTCAGAACTAGCCACTACCTCTCTAGTATATCCATATCTTAAGTTGGTATAAAGGCTTCAAAAAACCAAAACAGGGGAAAGATAGAGGAAATTAGAAATCAAAGGAAAGATGATCAAGAAAAATAGATAACTCTGTACTTGTAGTTGGATTGTATAACCAAGACTCATGCATTCCAGTTGCAAATTTCTTTACCATTAATTTGCCGTCTGAACGTACTGAGGATGTAGAACCTAGGTTCTGATACCATCCTGTAACGCCCCGATCCGGAGGGTATGGAGACGTTACTGCAACGTATATACGCAGGTCAGAAATACTCTCACGTATATACGCTAAGCATCAGTACAGACAAGAATCAGAGTACGGAAGCAAGTGGTGCATTATACATTCCAACATATGAGTACAATTACAAAGTTATCACCAGAGGTGATCCAATATTACATGAATATTACATCACTGATATGCGCAATTGCGAGATTACAAAGAGATGTACAAGTATGAACAGTACAAAGGCACTCACGAGTTTACAAAAGGAAAACTCGAGAGGCACACAGGTGCCTGGAAGGGTAGAACTTCAGATGGTCTGCTGGAGATCCACGCTTCAGCTGCGCCACTCTGATCAGCAACTGGGGGAAACCACACGCTCCAAGCTCCATGACCTGGACATGAGGATTCAGGGGAGTCAGATAGAACTCCCCAGGCGAGTGGTGATACGAATGCCAAGTGGCGAGCATAGGTAAGCATGCAGGAGCAAGTAGATATAGCAGGTGACTTCCAGTAGAGAATACACATGGTATAATAAGATAAGAGCAGGTAAAGAGAGGAGAAGTAGAGTAGATAGGACAACACCAGATATCTCCTAAACTAACATAAAACCGATAAAACCGAATAAAATCGATTACGAGCAAAATCGATTGTACAAGCTTAGGTCACGGCCCCATGAGACTAGTACCTCGAAGGAATAATCCAAACAAGGAAACCCTCATCTATATACCTTTATCCCATGTTACCGTAATCCAAGCGCGTACAACCCGAGTTACAAAACGGCACAGCAAATTGCATATTAGCATCTTATTATAATTGGAGCCGTCTAAGTTCCAGGCTTCAGTATGTGTCCCATTCCACATACGTCCACTCACAACGTATATAGCAAGTTATTTGGAAACTGATAAAGATCGATGAATCGTGTTTCGGATGGGCCCCGTACATGCCCGGGACAACGGTTCAGGAGTATCCGGTGCTGAGCCGGAACGTACCGCTAGGTACCGGGACTTATTTACGCCCGAACAGGAATAGAGTATCGCAGATCCCATAGAAATAGGCCTAGGGCGTGTGCATACCCAGCAGGAATAATCAGGAGTAGGGGTGCCAGCACACCCCACGGAATCCCTGGTGGCCGCCAGGTGATCCCTCAAGTATGTGGCCACGCGCGGCTCGATAAGACCACCATAAACATGATTAATCAGGGCCCATCAGTTTCCCCCAAACCGGGTGCAAGTTGTCTTATAATAATTTAATATGTGATTATCAATTTACGGGAATAGCAGGTACAAGACATGATCAGGAGTTCAGGAGTACATGAGTACTATAAAGTCAGGTCACTGTATATATAATACATGATAACAAGTACAAGATTCAAGTCACTGCATGTAATGCAGGATAACAAGTATAGTATTCCCGTAAATGAGATAATCACAGGTCAAGTATATCATGCCGGGTGTTAAGTGATAGCATGACAGGAGGATGATATTTGGCAGGTGACCAATCATGTCAAGAGAGTAATATTAGTCTGGTGGCAAGTCATGTCTGGTGTCAGGTGATAATACATCAGTTGTCAGGTGGTACAACAGGTGTTAAATAGTAGCACGTAAAAGACAGGTATGAAGTAATGGCATGGCATGTCAAGTGTTAACATATCAGATAAATACATGGCATGATGATAGATAGAATAGTAGCTGAGCACAATCAAGCGGAGCTGAGCAAGCTGGAGTGTACAGACAGCAAATAGTATTTAACACTGGAGCGTCTGGCAAGGTTACCGGGACAACTCGACTTAAAGTGCGAGTAGAAAATCCGGCAGCATCTCGCCTAGACGAATCTAGTGATAAAGCGCTGAACGCTGATCATGATAACTAGGCGGAGCTGAGAGACCTGACGGTCCCAATCACTTCCCTTTCGAGATAGTGAGAGACCGGAGGCTGAAGGGTCCAGAGAAACCTGACGGTCCCAATCACGTCTCTTTCGAGATAGTGAGAGACCGGAGGCTAAAGGGTCCAGTCATTGGCACTCGGCCATTCACAAATACAGGGACTCAGCCCAATACATAATACATGAAAACATGGAATAAAATACATGTCGACCCGACGAAGCGGGGAAACCCAAATGGAGGCGAGGACACTCGCCTGAGTCCTTAGAAGACATAGTGAAATCCCCGATCACCGGAATCTAGGAAATCAACGCGTCAACGCGTTAAAGAGAAAGTGATAGAGAGAGGAGAGAGAAAGTGAGAGCTAGAGAGAGAAGTCCATGGAGAGAGAGTATGCAGGGAGAGAGAGATTGTACAGGGGGACGCGGGTTTGAGAGTGAGACGCGGGGGTCGCAGACGCGGGAGTCGCGTCGCGGGAATAGCAGACGCGGGAATCGCGTCGCAAAGGTGCCACAAACGCGGGGTTCAAGACCCGCGTTCAAGTCAGGGCACGAGGAGAACGCGGACGCGGTCGTGGGTTCCGTGTTGCGTTAACACGAGAAGAACACAGACGCGGGCATAAGCTCCGCGTCGTGTTGATACAGGAACGCGAAGGCCGCGTTAAGGAATTGCCTAGACGCGGGGGAAGATCCGCGTCAGCAATCAACAGAGAGGAAGAGAGGAAGGGAAAGGTGATTTCGGGGTGGTGGTGTTAAGATAGAAGGTGGTGGTGATGTTTAGTGTTGTCGTTTACAATTGTCACCGGAATGATTACCAGAATAATCGTGAACGATTACCGGAATAATCATCGGTTGCAATTGTCACCGGAATGATTACCGGAATAATCGTGAACGATTACCGGAATAATCATCAGAGATATTGCCGACGGAAAAGAGCTCGGCCCCAATCCAAAGGAGGTGGCCGGCCCTTGAGAAGATGATGGGGTGGTGGTTTTGTGGAGAGGTTTTGATGGTGGTAGTTTTGGAGAAGGTAAAGGAGAAGGTGAAAGCTTTGGTGGAGTTTGTTGGAGGTTTACATGGAGATGGAGGAGGAAGAAGATGAAGGTAAGGAGTTGGAGAAGTTGTAGTGGTTGTTGTTATGGTGGAGATGAAGGAGGAGTTGGTGGTGGTTAGAGTTGTGGTGAAGAGAAAATGAAGTGGAATGAAGAAGGAAAAGTATATATAGGATTTGGGAATTGTGAAGGTGATGTAAAAATGTAAAAGAGAGGGGGTTATTTGTAAAATGGCGGGGTGAGGTGGCTCTCTTTGGCCGGCCATGGTGATGGGAGAGGAGTTGGATATTTTGGAGAAGATATTTTTGGAGGAGGAGATATTTTTGGTGGAAGGTTGGAGAAGATAATGGAAGAATGGAGAATTTGATAGAATTTGGTGGAAGGAAAAAGGAAGGAAAGAAAATAGGAAAAAGGAAAAGAAAATGGAAAAAGGAAGATATTTTCTTAGAAGAAAAAGGAAAAATAATTAGAGTGGCGGATTCCGGGATTCAGTTGCGGATGCGGAAAACTTTCGGAAAAATACCGAAATCGTCCGAAAATCAAGTATCTCGGAACGACCCGCAAAAATTCTCAAAAATCAAGAATATTATTCTAAGAATCACGGTGAAATCCGTTTCAAGAAATACTTTATATTTTTAAATTAAAAATCCTGAAATCGGCCGCCAATATCGGTCGACACCAAATCTGGCAGAAATCTGATAAATTCTGAAAATTTCCAAAAAATGAATTAAGATAGTAAATATTATTCTAAGCAAATATGTGAAAGCGGTTTCTCAAAATTGACTCCATTTGTAAATTAAAAATCCAGAAATCGGTCAGTGGCACTGGTCGACACCGGTTTGAAGATTTTCATTTTAATTCAGGAAAATCACAGAAAATCTAAAAATAGGAAAATGATGTTTAAAACTAAAATCGGTCAAATCTAAATACTAGAAAGACCAAATCGAGCAATTCATTAGGATCGAGTTCTCGGTTCAGACTAGGGCTGACTCCGAGTCCGTGAATCCGGATCCAAGACAAAACGATCATATAAATAATTCATAATACAAAATAAATACAGGGAGTAAATCGAAAAATACGATCGAAAAATCTGAATACGCAACTAAGTACGTATTCTGGGAGCGGGGTGTAACAATGTGGTTTGCCCCAAACTCGGCCTACGTCCACAGAGAGAGAACTTGAGAGAGTTTTATTAATAAACTTGATATAAAGAGATCTAACATTTCTTTTGATCCCACAAGAGTATTCACTTTCCCCTTGAATTTAGACCTAATTTACAAGAGTATACCTTCTCTCTATGCACCTTCACCTTACTTCTCTCTTCTTGACTTTCTTTGATCTTCTTCAAGATCTTCTTGGTATTCTCTACACACAACCTACTGGGTTACAACCTTTATTTATACGATTTTATAATGTAACTTTTGGACTATGAGATGATTTTAATCGTCGAATCTTGAAGAATTTTGATTCATACTACGAGTAGTTGATCTTCTTGATCTAGAAGAATTCTAAACTCTTAAACTTTAGAAGCAAGCCTTCATAAAATAGAATCTAAATCCTATTCGAACTCCACTAAAAAAGGAAACTCGCACACACCTAAAAAGGAAACTACTCACGCTTCAAAAATGTCTTGTATAGTTGACTTATTATGCAGACTAGTCGACTAATCCTTTCATTAGTCGACTTATACTGTATAATATTTTCTTCTCTGTATCATGTCTAGTCAACTGTATAGTCGAATGTATAGCCGATTAGTCTGAGCATTAGTTGACTAATCTGATTTTAATTTGTTTCTTATATTTCAAATCATATCTTCTCCAATCGAATTGGAACTTCTTGAACAATCACCCTCCTCTTGAAAACAAAATAAAATCTTAGCATAAATAAAATACCAAGCATCTCCCAGGTCCCCAATACTCAATTGGCAATGGTTTGCCATCCTCTGCACGTCTCTGCAGGGAGTACACAGGTGCTGAGTTCACAAGAGTTACACTCTCCCAAGTCCAATAAATCCTGGTGTCGAACCATTGATTACGCCACATCCAAAAAACCTTCTGCCACCAATGGCCAGTTCAGCATCTTCTGGGACCCCGATAACCTCACCCCATCTCATGTCACCGCTGTTAAGAGGAAACATCACAATGTCAGGGTCGCCCTTAGGGCGTGTTTGGTTATAAGAAAGTGGGCAGAAAACAAAGAAGTATAATTGCTACTTTTCTATCTAGTCAAATATTAAAAAAAATAAAAATAAGATAATCTATTTTATTTTTTGCTTTTCTCTTTTACACAACTATTTCCTCACGTGCTACGGTTAATTTTATAGTCATGTAAATCTCATTTGTAATAAGTTGTAGCACAAAATAGTTTATTTTTTATATGTAAATTTCACTTATATTCTAATTCTAATTACAGTCTATTTTTTATTTTTCTTAATTATCTTTTATTTTAATATTATTTTGCGGTCAATTTTGTGGTCAACTTTTTTACTTTCACTTTCACATTACCATCCAAACACAGAAAAACATAACATTTTTCAAACCACACTTCCCAACAACATCCAAACACCAGAAAACTTACTAACCAATTCCTAAGTTCCAAAGAGAACTATTACTATTTCCTCACTTCCACCCTTATCCAAACAGACCTAGTCTCGGGGGAGACACTGTGGGTGACGGTAATGCCTATTTCCATCCTTCTTCCATGGATTCTTGGGTCGAAATGCAGTTTCTTCGTTGACAAAAACCATAAAGCAGTCCCATATGGATGGCATAGATATCGATTATGAACACTTCAAGGCCAGCGTGTTTGCAGAGTGTATTGGACGGCTAATCACAACCTCAAGAAGAACGGTGCGGTATCATTCGCATTAATTGTCCCTTTTGATAATAATCAAGTTCAAAGCCATTGCCTAGATTTGTGGGGAGAATATGGACACGCCATAGACTGTCAACTTCCAGTTCTATGCGTGTGCGAAGGGAACAACTATTTCTCAGTTTCTGAAATATTTTAAGATGCGGAGATCTAATTACAAGAAAGGGAGCAGATATGGCGACCCAAAAAAATGAGAAAGGCACCTAATAGATTATAACACCACAAATTTGATAAAAACCCCCCAAAAAAATAATAAAATAAAATAAAATAAAATAAGGGCAAACTGCCCTCTTCTCCTCCTCTCCCTCCCTCCTTCGCCAGCGCTCGGTCTTCCCCGCCCAACTCACCCCCCTGCCTCCATTTGTTCGACGAGATTCGACCGAATAGGGCTCAATTTGACCGAACAAATGGGGGTAAGGGGAGTTTTTTTTTTTTTTTTGGGGTTGCCAGAAAAGAAGAAGGAAGGAGGAAGAAGAAGGGTGGGGGTGGCAATATCCGCTCCGGGGAGGGAAGATCTTGGAGGACTGAGCCCAGGTATTGGCTTCTTTAGAGACTGCCGCAGTCTCCAGTTGCAAGGAGAGCTTCATGGTATCTTCATTTGGTCCGCGGATAACTCAAAAGAGAAATGGCTTCCTCCATGATAAGCAATCACAGTACATGCTGGCAACTGGCCGCCGATATTTGCAAATTGGTTACAGTTATCGTTACTGGTTATTGTTGCTTCTGGGAATAATCTGTTCTAGTTATTGTTCGTAGATGTTTGCATCCTCCATCTATTCTGGACAATGATCGGAACGAATAAAGGGAAATTAATATTGGTTTGAAACAGGCATCTATTAGTAAGGTATCTTTATTAATCTCCAGTTGTCAATTTTTTCCCCTCAAGGAAAAAAACATAGAAAACTCTAGGTTATCATGATTTCACTAGAAAGGCATCTATCTTGTCCAGTAGAGCAACATCACTTGCTACGCTTGAATATCACAAGACTGCTGTGTGTGATGAGCAAATCAACACGGGGTACTTTAATGCTCTTGTAGCCTGATTACTTTGAAAGAACCCCCACAAAAAGAGCAATCATATCATATCCCCCTGTTCTCATAATAACCACCCCAATAATATTATTTCTTTTCTTCTCCAATTCCATCTCTTACCATATAGCAAAAATTACAACTGCGAAATGTTAATTGCATCTTTAGTCTACACGACCAGAAGTCTTTAATTCAATCAACATCGTTCCCTCGATAATTCAATACCAACCAACAATAAAACGTGTGTTCACTTCCTAAAAAAGATAAAGGGAGAAGGAAAAAAAAAATACATTCAGGAACATATCGACAACTCTAAGATCACTTACAATTTCCGGGAAACAAAATAAAAAGAAATGGCAAAGCTTTGAAAAGAAAATATACATGCAAACCACGTACATCTAAAACTCATCCACCCATCTTGGAAATATTCCAGAGAAGTTTGGCAACTTATCCACATGCTTCAATGCTCGCTCTGCAATCTGTTTTGTCCGATAATCACCATGCGGAAAGCTTCTACCAAGGCTGTCCCTACATTTTGATCCCCTGAAATCTCATAAGCTATGTCCTCTGTCCTCAAGATCCTTTCAACTGCCCAAACTGCTCGCTGCCTAAGGACCTCTGTTCGATTTTCAAGCAGCACTTCCAGTATTGGCTTAATCCCCTCAGCTTCACAAAGCACCAACACTCCTTGCTCGATGTCCACATCATCTTCCAAAAGAGTGCACAGTGCTGCCAAGGCAGCCTCAACAACCTTCTCATTTGCGTGGTCTAAACATGCAACCAGCTTCTCCACTGCCTTCCCTTCCAAGAGGCAGAAAGACTCTTTCACTGAACAAATGCCATGGTGGACCCGGCAAAGCCCGCTTATGACAGGCTGCTTGCTGAAACAAGGGAATATAGAACCACAGAATCCCGGCTCGGGAGGCTCTGGGATTCTTGTTAACCGTTTTGACTGCTGAGAGAGGTTCTCCAATGCCATGGCAGAAACCATTTGTACATTGTCCATCCCGTTCATTTGAAGTAAATCAGTAAAGACTGCAGTGAGATTGTGCTCCCTGGCAAGAGCAATGATATCCGGCTCATCCTCCAAAATGTAGGTAAGCCTCGAAAGAACTCTGACAAGACCTTCTAGGTAGGGGGTGAAGAATCGGCTACCACGGGTCTCCCCTTGTCTGATCCTGAACACCTTGGAGATGACTGTGTCGAAGGCCCCTTCAGCCAGAAGTCTCCTGGTGAGGACTGAGTCCCTCTCAGGCAGGTCAGCTAAGAGTCCAACAGCAGCTGCTTGTTCTTCTGAGATCCCATTGTTCTCCGATAGCACTCTAATCAAACTTCCAAGCTGGCCAGCGGTAGCTCGAAGGGCATCAGCTAGCTCTTGACCCATGTAAGGTGAAATATTATGTAGGAGTTTTATGGATGCCACTCGGAGATCCCTCTGTGGAGCCTCCACAAACTGGATTAGACTGATTGTAGCACCAGAACTCTTAATGGCAGAAACTATGTTCACAACTGTAGAAGCAGAACTAGTGAGCCCGACAAGTATCTGAAGGAGTTTGCATTCGATTGCAGGACCTGTGTTGCTGATGAGCTGCAGCAGGTTGTGTACAACATCCTCGGACACAAGAGTCTGGTGGTCGTACTCTAGTGGGATTGATTCAAAATCAGCACCAGAAGACACGACATTGGCAAGAATATTTGCAGACACTTCTTTTAGCTTCATCGGCAGCTGCTTGACACCAACACTGAAGAGGTCCTTTACTAGTGGGGGAAGAATACCAGCTTGGATCAGTATCTTGGCACTTGTCTCATATGATGAGATCTGATTCAGTGCCTTGAGAGCGGCTTCTCTCGCCTCCATGCTCCCACTTCTCATGACATCGACAAGAGCTGAACCTGCTGTTTGGGCCACAAAGACTTTCACATCATTGCTTAAGACAAGCTCGCCAAGGTATGAAGCCATGGACAACTGTGTTTCAGGTGAGCCTGAAAGAATTTAACACGGTACTGAATTAGATGAATTGAAATTCACAAAAGGTTAACTGGCATTTCATATGCACAGCAAATGCAAGTACTAGACACATGTTTCTCCCCCCTTAAACTTTAGGAGTTACCCAGCTAAAGCTCAAAAAACATTAGATAGTGTACAAACAATATCGGTAGCTGAAACATCTAAGTTTAATAATAGTAAGCCCACAATCCCCTAGTTCCCCTCAATCACTAAGGACGCTAGAAATTCCATGAATCTGATATACTGTGTAATCCTTCTCAACCTTCAAAAGTTGATAGGAGGTTTTCAATAATCAAGTCAGTTCTTCCAATTAACAAATATAATCTAAAGAAGTAGATGATCACTTCTGTAGAGTAAACAAAAAGAAATATAGTGGTCACATGAATTTTCTGGATTGTAATAAAAATCAATGGAAATAAATTTTATCGATGGGGTTACCAGAAGACAAATGCATGCAAGTAGAAGAGACCGTGATCAGTGAAAATGAGAAAAGGTTTGTTAAAAAACACAGTTACTCTTATAAAATTATTAATAATAAAACAAAGGAGAAAAACTTTAGCAAGCCAATTGAATGTGGTAAGTAGGAAGAACCTTCGAGTATCAAGGTAAGAAGAGGTTGCAATCTGCCACTTTCCGCCATCTGCCTCACATTGTTCTCACATTTCTCCAGATTATCCAGTGTCTTCTCTGCATTCTCAACAGTTAAGACATTTTCTGATTTACTACTTGACATCCCAACTAGTATAAGAATTGCTCCACTGACTCCACCAATCTTTTCACAAAGTGCCTCAGACTTTGAAAGCTCATACAATAGAGCTACAGCTTCCTCTCTCTCCTGGGAATGGTCATGCGACAAGAACTTCACAATAGTACGAATGGTATCCCCTGCAGCAATAACTTCCTGCAATGTAAAATTACCAAGGGTAAATCTTCAAGAAAAGGAGGGTTGAGAAGCTGCATAGCATTTCAAAAGAAAACAAGCAAATCTTGGACAACCTTATTGTCATTATCCTCTTCAGCTACTATTCGAAGAGTTTCCAGTGCTTTACATCGCACTTTCCTGCTGCTATTCTTCAGCATATCAGCGATCGTTGGTATAAATTCTGCATTCCTCACCATATGCTTGTTGGACCTGCTTTTCTGACAAAAAACTCTGATATAATTTAGAGCCTGAAGAACATCACTTTCTGAGCTTCCAGGAGCAAGGGATCTACAAGCATTGTCTAGCTGAGCAGCTTCATTCCTTTGATTCCATTCTTCTATGGTATTCCGCAGAGCTATACTCGGGTTAAGTTCTGTACTACTCAGTTCTTTCAGAGTCAATGGGCAAATAGGTTTCTTTCTGCTTTCCCTGCATTCCCTGAACCACTTTTCAATTGCCTCTCGCTCAAAAGTCTGCCCATTCTCTATGGTCACAGGATCCCGCATAACTTTCTTTGTAAGTGGGCAAACAAATGAGTCATAGATAGGTTCAACGCGCAGTTTTTCATAATAGCCCTCATCGGAATAGCTACCAGGGTCATAATTTTGCTCCCAGCTCTCGGCCATCTCTTACAGAAAAAATATCTGCAACATTTACAAATATGCGATAGTTACACACTCCATTCATAACATCAGTCAATCTAAACAAATTAGAAAGAAACTAGTTAGCTAAGGAACTAAACAAATGCAACAAGTAAATAGAAGCAATTACTTCTTAAATGCTGATGATACAAAAGTGCTAAATAAGTACAACAAAATCCAAGAATTGTCACATATGGATCCAGCTTCTGCTCTTGCTGAACTGAAACCACAGAACTAGACCTGATGCATTTTTCTTCAGCAGTATATATCAGTTCCATGCATAAACAAACGACTTTTGCATCACCAGCGTGGACCTACCTCTGGCCTCTTTAGCACTTCCTGCAACTAAGTATTTGCCTCTGAAATGTAAGCACACTCAGGCTGACAATGGATGTCAATCTACCCCTAATTCTAAGCTCGATGAAAATGAATAAAGCCATAGCTCATGCAGTATTACCGAGCTATGTTGCACTGTTATGGACACATGACACGGATAGGACATGATACGATGTGCGTATTCAGATACAAGAAATCTTTAAGTTCCAGAATAAGGATGTCATGGATACAACAGTAACAAAATTGTGTTTGAATTAATGTTATTGTAGTGGTACGATTTTGACCTTTGTCAAGATCACGACACGTGTCTTGCTGCGTCAGAACCGTCCCAAGCGACCAATGAACCCGACATGCCAGCAGGACCAATACGGGCCCATGGAGAAAGCCTCGGATCCTGCCCCGAGCCCATACACATCCCGGGCCACCTATATGGATTTTCGACTCTCAAGTCCCTTTCCGAGACCACATCGATCAGGAATCATCCATTCGAATGCTCAAATCAGACGAAGTTGTTCTGCTAGTCGGCGGCCCTAACTTCCGAGACGAAAACCCTCCACGACGACTGTCGTTTCTATGCTGGTTAGAACTTAGCGGCATAATTTTCACGATTCACGATTCAATTACGCTGCCAAATCATCCACATGTTCAAAATGTTACAACATCTCTACTTCAATGCGGGTTGTTGTGGATAGTGGTGGATATCTCTACATGACAATCCCAACATCAAGCGGCGTGATCTAGGTGGTTATGAGAAAATCACATGCAAAATCAGGCAGTTATGGAGATCCCAAATTTTCGCACCCTCAATTACAACTCTAACAGGTATATATACACCTCGATCTCAATTGAGAAAAGGGTTTGCTTCTGATTACCACCAAAAACACTACACATAAGCACTTCTTCGCTTGCTTCCATTAAAAACGAGAATTCTCATTCTCGCCCGAGGGTCTTCGGTCGGCACCACACCGGTGCTCCTGACATGAAAAATATTCTTTCTTTTTCTGTGTTTTTGACAAGATCAATCGAGAGCGTCCAATCATTTGTAACGGAAAATCCCAACCACATTGGTGCTTTCATTGAGATCTCTTGAGAAAATACTTAGAGTTTCCTCCCCCTCTAGCCAAACACTTCCTAAAAAACCTCCTCAAAAAGCCTCGCCAATGACGATGACCCCTACAAAGGTCACCTCGCAAATCGCTGCCACAACTACCGCCTCTAAAGGCAAAAAGATCGTCGACATGGGCATGAGTAACGATGAGTTCTATCTCCCAAATCCTGAGATTGTTCTTGAACAAGTCAAAAAGGAGCACCCATCCGCAGCAACCCCACCAGATAGGGCAGCCAACAAGCTCGAATCACGGCTGCCCCCTGAAGGGCAACTCCAATTGTTAGCCCACCTGCAGAAGCTGCTAGACGCGCAGGAGGCCGAGGCAACCCGCGAGCGAGAAAAGGCAACCCGTGAGAGGAACGCCGCGACTCGCGTCCAGAATCAGCTTCTCGCTCAAATCGAGACACTCTGAAGAGCTCAGACGAAGGACTCGAACGCGGAAGAATCTCACGCTCATCCCTCGCAGCCACGCGCAATCGATATTGCCTGCATCGGGGGCAGCCGGAGGCGTTGCAGATCCGCATTTACGCGTCGCGAGAAACGCTCTGATGAGAGTGAACCTCCTAAGCCCACGAAAACTCCTCGCATCGAGGACCTCATGAAGATGGTCAGGAAGCATATCCATGAAGATAAACCACAATCTCACAGTGCGCTAGGATGTTTCATCATGCAGATCTCCGATTCTCCTCTGTCAGAGGAGATCATGTCTCACCGTTTTCCAAAGAAGTTCGTGATATCGAGCTTCGATTGTTACACCAGAGAAACCAACCCTGTCTGAGCTTATCATGTCAAGATGGCGGTTTCATGTGTCAGGTGTTTCCTTCCAGTCTCAAGGGTGTGGCCTTAGATTTGTTTTACTCCCTCCTGTCGTGATCTCTCTGAAGCTTCGAGGAGGTCAGCGACACCTTCAACCAATACATCTTGCGACAGGAATTCAAGATCAACAACCATCTCTTTATGGTCAAGATGAAGCAGGAAAAATCTCAAGCGTTATATCAGTTATTTCCAGAGCCAGATGGCCCTGGTTTACAACTGCAATGATGATGTCGCCACAGCTGCATTCATCGTCGGACTACAGGCCCACTCCTACAAACCCTTGGTGAAGCATGACGTCACCAATATGAAGGATATCTTGTCTCGATGCCAAAGATACAACTGGAGGAGGTAACCCGAAACCCGACGAGGCCCGCAAGGTGGGAAAATGAAGAGAAGACCATCTGTCCCCCAAAGAAGGCTCCAAATCGAGGACAGGACGGTTATAAGAAGCGTCTCCCGCTAAGCTCTTCATGAAACCTCGTTGAAGTCTACAGAGTGATGCCAACTTCACTCCGTTCAAGGTCTCCATCGAGTGGGTCTTCAGCGCCATCCAGAACCTTAGATGAGGTGCCCGATACCCCTCTTTATCTAATCCGAAGGGCCACGGAGCGGGACTACTGTGCATTCCATGACGGAATAAATCATCGCATAGTCGACTGCGATCTCTCCAGAAGCAGCTCTAGGAGCTTGTCAATCGGGAGTACCTCAAAGAATTCATCCTTAACCCCGGACAGTGCTCGGAGGTCGAGGTGAAGAAAGGAGCTCCCGAAGCTCATCAACTGGGGAACATAACCAGCCATGTACTTGTCAGCTACAAAGAGGTGGAAGCCATCTTTGGCGTGTACCCGCTAGAGGGCAACACCTATAAGGAAAAAGTCATCTACATCAACGAGACCCGCAGGACCAACTATCCAACAGTGTTGATTGGTCCCCCTCTGTTCCTAAGTAGGCTGGTCACGTTCTCGGAGGATGATGGCTACACAGTACATTTCTTACACAATGATGCCTTGATCATTATCATGCACATTGACAACTGTCGAGTCTCCAGAATCCTGATCGACAATGGCAGTAGCGTCAACATCCTATACGGGAGCGCTCCGGATAGAATGGACACTCCAGAGATTGCCCGAGCAATGATCTGCCCTCAAACTAAGTCCAATTTGTATGGGTTTGATGGAAACGAGACACGTTCGCCCGGAACCATCTAACTCCCGGTCTGTGCCGATCCGTACGCCATTACACAGTTCTGCGCGATCAACGTAGATCCCCCCCCCCAAACGCGATCCTCGAGCGGTCATGGATCATATGATGAAAGTTGTCCCATCCAGCTGCCACCAGCTTCTGCAGTATCCCACTCTGTCAGGAACAGCTGACATAAGAGGAAACCAAGCAATATCCTAGGGCATTGCCACCCTCGCTCAAAAAAAGTCTGTGTGGATGGCGAAGAACACGAGGGTGGCCTCCAATCAAAGGCACCCTCTGGAGAAAAAAACAGAAATAGAGTGCCACTCAATAGTAATCACAAAACAGCGGGGGCCGAAAGACAGATTCCTTCGATGAGTCAGAGGCTTCAGACAATCGGTCAAAAGGAAGACGCAGAGCTGGTGTAAGCAGACCCATCACATCCGGAATGAGCTTTTGAATCAGGGCAAATCTTTCGTCGGAAGAAAAGGTATGGTTCAAAAAGTTTTTATCTAACCTGGATGTGTTAGCCTGGTCCCCCACAGATAGGCCAGGAGTTGATCCATCCATCATCTGCCACTGGTTCTTTATCGATCTGGAGATCAAAGTAGTGAAGCAAAAGCTGAAGAAGATGAACGCGAAACGGTACCGGCACTCAACGAGGAATTCGACCGATTGCTCTGAGCCAACTTCATTAGGGAGACTCATTACCCGGAGTGTCTAGCCAATCCGTTTTGGTGAAGAAAAAGAGTGGCAAATGGAGAGTTTGCATCTACTTCACCAACCTCAACCAAGCATGTCCCAGAGACAACTTCCATATGCCGAGGAACAACCAGCTGGTGGATGCAACCGCGGGCCATGAGCTACTCAGCTTTATGGACGTCCACTCCAGATATAACCAGATCAAGATGCATCCACTAAACGAAGACAAGACGGCATTCATCACCGATCGGGGAATCTATTGCTATAAAGTAATGCCATTTAGACTGAAGAACGCCGGAGCAACCTTCCAGCAAATGGTCAACAAGGTCTTCAATGAGGAAATCAAACACACCATGGAGATACACGCCGACGACATGCTCGTAAAGAGCCTTCAGTGCGCCGATCACGTGTAACATTTGAGTGAGGCGTTCGACTGTCTCCAAAAGTACAAGGTCAGACTCAATCCTGAAAAGTGCACCTTCAGAATGGCCTCCAGAAGTTCTTGGGCTATCTGGTCAACCAACAGGGCATTGAAGCCAACCCCGACCAAATATCTGCCATCTTGCACATGAAGTCTCTAACTTGCGTCAAGGAAATCCAAATGCTGAACGAACACCTCGCAATCTTGAATAGGTTACATAGTCGATCCACATATAAATGCAAACCATTCTTACAAGCCATAAAGAAGAACGAAGCAAATTTCTGCTGGAATGAGTGTGAGGTAGTGTTCCAAGGCCTGAAGAAGTGTCTGGCCTCTCTTAGCCAAACCCATCAATAGAGAGACGTTATTCCTTTACCTCATGGTATCAGAATCAGCCACGAACGGAGCTTTGATTCGGGAAGGAGGTGTTCAAAAGCAAGTGTACTACGTCAGCAAGCCTCTACTTGATGTCGAAACCAAATACCAGATGATAGAAAAGTTCGGCATCTCGAGGAAGCAAAAGCATTAGTTCTAGTCTTTACAAATCATCTTGCTAACGGAGCACCCTCCAAAGAGTATTATGGAGAACCCGCAGGTCACCGAGCGGATAGCAAAGTGGGCCACGGAATTGAATCTTTACGACATCAAATACGAACCAAGGACAACAATCAAAGAACAAGTCTTGAAACAAACTTTATTACTGAATTCACTCCGAGAGGCCCAGCGAAAAGTGACCCCTTCAGAGGTGGACCCTCAATGTGGATGGAGCTTCAAACAGCATAGGTACCGGTTTCGGCATCCTGACAACTCTAGAAGGGTCCATCATTGAGCAGTCATACACTCTACACTTCCCTGCCACCAATAATGAAGCTGAATACGAAGCTCTCATTGTTGGCCTCAGGATGGTAGCAACGCTGGGAGTTATCAGACCCAAGGTATGTCGCCACTCGCTGCTAGTGGTGAGTCAAGTCAACGGGGAGTATGCAGCCAAGGACGAACAGATGGTGGCATACTTGCAGCTCGTTCTCAACTTGAAGTCCAAGTTTTCTCGATGCGAATTTAAACAAGTCCCTCGATCAAAAAAACCACACTGACTTCTTGGCCAACCTAGCATCGACCGTGGAATACCAATTCTGGAGGGAGATCCCTGTCGTACATTGTGAAGCCCAGCATCCAGTGATTGGGAGGCGAAGTACTCCACTTGGATACCTTCCCGGGATGGAAGGATCCTATTATCGCCTACCTGAAGGATGGGATGCCGCCCAACGATAGAGCCGAAGCACTGAAGCTTGAACACTTGACCACCAGGTAATTCTCATTGGGATACATGTACAAGAAGTCTTCCTCCAAGTTCCTAATTGACCCTTATTTAAGATGTCTCGGACCGGACGAAACCAAGAAAGTGATGCAAGAGATTCATGATGGTCAATGCGGGAACCACGCGAGAGATCGATCCCTCACCCACAAAGCCATCAACCAGGGGTATTACTGGCCCAAGATGTCACCAAGGAGTACATGAAGAGATGCCCCACAATCTCAAGCAGGCCAAGTATGGACCTCCATACATTATGGAGTCCCTAACCCTTCATGTAATAAGGAACTGGATATAGTGGGCCCACTTCTCGAGCACAACCTCAGTTTCGATTCCTGGTCGCAAACGACTACTTCACTAAGTGGATAGAAGTTGTGCCTCTTTCCAAAGTTACTAGACAACAGGTGATCAAATTTCTATAACTGAACCTTGTGTATCGCTTTGGTCTACAACACACTATCATTTCTGACAACAGGATGAACTTCGCCAGCAAGGAGGTGGTTACCTTCTGTGCCAAGTACAAAATCGCCCATTGGTTCCCTACACCATATTATCCATAGCGCAACGATCAAGCTGAGATAAACAATCGCACCATCCTTAATAGCCTGTGCAAGAACCTCAGCAAAGCAAAGGGCAAATGGGTCGAGAAACTTTCCGGAGTGCTCTGAGCATACCGAACCACAAAGCGCATCCCCACAGGCGAGACTCCGTTCTTACTAGCCAATAGGACAGAGGCCATCATCCCAGTTGATGTTTGTATGCTGACACTGCACACGTAAGAGGTCGATTGGGATCAGAACGCCGCTCAGCTCCAGTTGGCACAAGATAAGCCTGAAGAAAGGCAGCGACATACCACAATTTGAATTGCAGCTTACCAGCAACAAATCAAGGCAGCACATCACAAGAGGTGAGAAAGCTTGAAAATTTCATATAGGTGACCTGGTCCTGAAACACGTCATCTGGAGTACTACGGAGAAAATGTAGGAAAACTCAGAGCTAACTGGGAAGAGCCCTACATCGTGGTTGCCAAAGGAGGCAAAGGTTCCTGCACCTTAGCCGACAAACACGAGAAAATACTCGGCAAGCAATGGAATTATTTTCACCTGAAATGATATTATGTATAAACAATCAATTATTTCAATAAAAAGAATCATCATTGCAAATCACTTCTCTCCATTCCGAACACAAGCATCTGTGACGGCTCCCTCCGACAGCCTATAACGAGACCTCACCCTGATGGCTAAAGCTTACAGGGAGACACTCCTGAAAGACAAACATCATCCTGCTCCGACAGCCTATAGCGGGTCCTCACCCTGACGGCCAAAACCTATACGGTCCTGAAAGACGAAGATCATCCTAATGGCTAATTCAACAGCCTATAGTGGGTCCTCACCCTGATGGTCAAAGCTTACACGAATACTATCCTTAAAGACAAGAGTCATCCTATAGCGGGTCCTCACCCTGACAGCTAAAGCCTACATAGAGACTCCTGAAAGATGGAGATTATCCTGACGGCTCCCTTTGACAGCCTATAGGGGGTCCTCAGCCTGACGACTAAAACCTACACGGAGACTCTCCTGAATGACGGAGATCATCCTGACGGCTCCCTTTAACAGCTCATAGCTGGTCCTCGCTCGACTACATGGAGACGCCTTCTGAAAGACGGAGATCATCCTGACGGCTCCCTTCGACGGCTAAAGCATACACGGAGACTCTCCTGAAAGACATAAGTGCCCCTAACGACTACTTCAGCAGCTTATAACGGGTTCCCACCTTGACGGCTAAAGCCTACACGGAGACTCTTCTGAAAGACGAAGATCGTCCTGACGGCTACTTTAACAACTTAAGCGGGTCCTCACGTTGACGGCTAAAGCCTCCACAGAGACTCTTCTGAAAGACGAAGATCGTCCTGACGGCTACTTCAACAGCCTATAGTGGGTCCTCACCCTGACGACTAAAGTCTACACAGAGGGCGTGTTTGTTTCGCCGCAAAACGTCGCAAAACGCAAGTCGTAAAACTTCTTTTCCATTTTCCGCCGTTTGTTTCGCTGAAAAATAAGTTGCAAAATGCAACTCTTCTTTTCTCACTTGCAGTTACTACAGTTAAATTTGTAGTCATGTAAATCTCACTTTTACACTCATATTTTCTCACTTGCAGTTGCTACAGTTAATTTTATGGTCATGTAACTCTCACTTGTAGTACACTTACAGTTTAAAACAGTTACTTGATAATCAATATATAATTTAATATTATTAAATATTTAATATTTTAAATAGCGTTCAATTTCTTATTTAATTATTTAATTATTTTATATTTTTAAACTTTAATTTTTTATTGTTTTTAATATTATTTTAATATTTAATATTTTACTATTTTAATTTAAAATTTTTATTTAATATTTTATTTAATACTTTATTATTTTATTAATACTTATTCCATTTTTTTATTATTTTATTTAGAGAATATTTTATTAATATAACAATATTATACTTTATTATATATTTAATTATTTATTTTTTAATATAAAAAATTACTTTATTAGTATCATAATATATTTTATTATTATATTAATATTTTATTATGTTAATATGTAATAATAATTCAGTATAATAATACGATAATGATAATTTATTATTAAATTATAATTATATTTTACTTTGTTAATTTTATATTTCTATAATATTACAATAATATTATAATAAAATTTATATTATAATAATTTTCAAGTATTTTTAATATTATAATATTATAACTATATTTTATTATTTTTGTAAGATTTTTTTAATATTTATATTTTATTAGTATTCTTAAAATTTTATTAATGTTCTTTAGATTTTCTTAAAATTTTATATTATTTATTTAGTTAATATTTTAGTAATATTTTACTATTTATACTAATATTTTATTAATATTATTGTTATAAATAAAATATTAAGAATATTAATTTTTTATCTCAAATTTATTAATACAATTTAATTTGCAATAGTAGATTTAATTTAATAGTATTTATAATATTTAAATCACTGCTACAGTTAATTTTGTGGTCAACTTTTCCACTTACACTTTTACATTACCAACCAAACACCGTAAAACACAATATACTTTACCATTTACACTTTCACTTTATCAACCAAACACCATAAAACACAATATACTTTTCCATTTACACTTCACTTTATCAACCAAACACCGTAAAACACAATATATTTTCTCTGCTACAGTTCACTTTTTCCATTCTCATTTTACGACTTACGACTTGCGACGTTTTGCAACGAAACAAACAGGCCCAGACTCTCCTGAAAGACAGAGATCATCCTGACGGCTACTTCAACAGCCTATAGCGGTCCTCGCCCTGACAGCTAAAGCATACACGAAGACTCCTGAAAGACGGAGATAATCCTGAAGGCTACTTCAACAGCCTATAGTGGGCCCTCACCCTAACAGCTAAAGCTTACATAGAGACTCTCCTGAAAGACAGAAGTGCTTCTGACAGCTCATTTCAATAGGCTATAGCGAGTCCTTACCCTGACGACTAAGCCTACACAGAGACACTCCTAAAAGACGAAAGTGCTCCTAATGGCACACTCTGACATCCTAAATCGGGTTCTCTGACAGCTTGTACTAATTTCACTCTGGCGGAATTGGATGAAGACTATCCCCAGTGGGATCACTACAAAGCTGATGGGGCCTCCCTAATGCCTATCGGGACGTCAATTCTCAGATCCTGTTTCAATAATCACTGATCTCACGCGACAATTCAAAACGACCCTCAAGAAGACGTGGGAGTAACGACAAAAACTCATATCTGTCTTTATTACTTGTCTTACATTATACAAGAGAAGTGTGCAAAGCGCGAGTAATAAAAGGAGCTTGAGATCCCATTAAGTCTACATACCTATTCATTCCTCCCACTCGCATCTCTGGTCCGGGTCCGAAAGCGGAGTACGTTCAGTTCATAACAGAGACCTTCAGCTCCTTGCTCTTCTCGACGGAGGAGTACCCCTAATTGCTCCGCTTCAACTCTCAACTCTATCGACTTGAGTCCCCGCTGCTCAGTTTCCTTCTCCAGTTGACGAACCCGAGACCGAAGTTGGTCACTTTCATGTTGCACCTTCTCCAATTGAGATCGGGAAAAGTTAACTGTGTTTTGCTTACTATAACCATCTCATCCAGGCGATGCTTCGTAGACAACACTTCATTTAATTCATCCGACTTGCGTTGAAGGGTTCGTTCAAAAGACGATTTGTGTTCTTTAAATCCTTCAACCGTCGGAGTTGGTCCATCAACTTCAAAGCCAATTGATGCCACTTATCGCAGAGGTTCCTTTCTGCCTCCTTACTGCGAGCCAGCTCACGATCCAGCTGCAAGCAGGGTTCAAGAAATCAGCCGAGTCGGATACGACTAGGCCGAGTCGTATCCGACTCAGCCGCTTACGATATGACTCGGACGCCTGAGTCGATGGGCGGTGCCGAGTCGACTCCTAGTCGAACCCGACCCGGGTCGACTCGGCACCCGTGAATCCCTCAACTTAAAGGGGGGGAGAGAGAGATCAGATCTGATCTCTCTCTCTCACGCTGCCCCCTCCCCTCTCGCGTTTCTGCATCAGCAAATGAAAAAAAAACCGACCCCCCGTCGTCGTCGCCGTCGATCTCTCCCCTTCGCAGGTACCTCTCCTTCTCTCCCCCTCTCTCCGTCGATCTCTCCGTCTCTCTCCCCCACTCTGTCTCTGTCTCTCTCCCCCTCCGTCTCCGTCGATCTCTTTCCCTCTCTCCCTCTGTGTCTCTCTATGTCCCTCTCTCTCCCTCTCTATCTCCGTCTCTCTCTCCCCCTCTCCCTCTCTCTGTGTCTCTCTCCGTCCCTCTCTGTCTCCCGTCTCTCTCCCCCTCTCTCCCTCTGTATCTCTCTCTCTGTCCCTCTCTGTCTCCGTCTCTCTCTCCCTCTCTGTCTCCGTCTCTCCCTCCCTTTCTCCCTCTGTGTCTCTCTCTGTCCCTCTCTATCCCTCTCAGTTTCTCTCCCTCCCTCTCCCTCTCTCTGTATCTCTCTCTGTCCCTCTCTCCCCCTCTCCTCTCTCCCCCCCTATGTGTCTCCCTCTCTCTGCTTCTCTGTCTCCGTCTCTCTCCCTCTCTCTTAGTCCCTCTCTCCCCCCCTCAGTTTCTCTCTCCCCTCAGTCCCTCTCTCTCCCTCTGTTTCTCTCTCCCCTCAGTCCCTCTCTCTCCCTTTTAATTTATTTGAGTTTAATGTAATTTAAATTAGTTTAGTTTAGTTATAATTTAGGTTAATTTAATTTAATAAAATTTTGTAATTATAATTAAGTTAGGTAATTTAATAATTTTATTGAAGTTAGGTAATTAATTTAGTTTAATTTAATTTAGTTTCATTTAATTGAGTTTAATCTAAATTTCTTTTAATTTAGTTAATTTAGTTAATTTTAGTTTTAATTTAATTTAACAGATAATTTTTTAAATTTCAGTATGGCTCCAAAGCAACGCGATATTGGATGGGAACATGGTACCCCTGTTGGTGAAAGTAGAAAACTTGTGAAGTATAATTATTATGGGAAACAAGTCCATTGTGGTATCACTAGATTGAAGCAACATATAGCACATTTACCCAGTCAGGTGGAAGGATGCTTGCGAGAATCAAAAGAGGTATCTCAATAATAAGACATCTTTCTAAGGTAGCAAAGAAAGAGCGGCCATAAAATCCAAGAAAGAGCGACTTATGAGATCTTTAAGTGGATTTTTATGATATGACCGATGAAGATTCTGATAATGAAATTGAAGAAGTTGGTGGTTTAGAAGGAGTTAAAAGAAGACATTTAAAACAAGTTATGAAAGAAAGTCGTGAAATGGCTTGGAGATCGGCAGAAGGAGTTGATATTGGTGGCAGTAGTTCGCAGCCTTCAGGATCAGGATTAACCGTAGATTGCGTCGGAGTATGACTATAAGAGAATCTGAAATTCCAGCTCGTGGTATTGATCATTACATGTTCCCAACAAAACAGAAATCAATCAAAAGCATGTTCTCAACTGAGAATATTAAAAAGGTTGGAAAATTCATGGCGAAATTCTTTCACTACAATGCAATACCATTCAATGCAGCTGATAGTGGTCCTTACTACCAAGCCATGATTAATACTATTGCGGAGGCAGACCCATGTGTAAAAGGCCCTACAGGGTACCAGATTGGCAATCTATATTTAGAGGAGGAAATGAAAGAAATTGAAGTGTATATTGCTTCAATAAAAACAAAATGGCTGCAGTATGTTTGCGCGATCATGTGTGATGGCTGGAGTTCTCGGAATAGAAAGCCTATTGTTAATTTTATGATTTATTGTGATAGAAGCATGATCTATCATACTTCTGTTGATAGTACTAATATCTCGAAGACTGCTGATTATATATTCTCACTGATGGATAAAGTTGTTGATGAAGTTGGTGAAGAAAATATCGTGCAGGTTGTAACAGATAATGAGGTAAGTTTCAAAGCAGTTGGTCACATGTTGATGAGAGAAGAGAACATTTGTTTTGGTCTCCCTGTACAGAACATTACATTGATTTGATGCTTGAAGATATTGGCTCTATGAAATCAGTCAAGGAGACATTAGATGATGCTAAGATGATCACATCATTCATTTACAATAGCCTCAAAGTGGTGAATTTAATGAAGCTATTTACCAGAGATAAAGAATTGTTGAGACCAGGTAAAACACGGTTTGTCACCGAGTTTATTTCTATTGAAAGCCTTTTCGCTATGAGCAAAATTTGAAAAGAATGTGTACGACTACCGAATGGCGTGAATTCAACAAGGAAAGGAGTAGAAGTGTGCGAGATAAGGTTTCTAATCTCATTCTGACTGACCGGTTTGGAAGAAGACAAGAGAGGTCCAAAACATTATGGATCCTCTTGTTAGAGTCTTGAAGATAGTAGACCAGGACAAGAAACCTACATTATCTATTATATATGAAGCTATGGACAGAGCAAAATTGGCTATAAAGGCATCAAATAAGAACTGGAAGAAGTACTAGGATATCATTGATAGAAGATGGGAGGGACAATTGCATAGACACTTGCATGTTGCTGGTAATTCATTTGCCTAGAAATCATATTTGTTGACTAGAAATTGAAACTGTCATATCATAACAATCATGTGCTCACATTATTGCAGCATATTTTTTAAATCCAGCACTCCAATATTCAAAAAACTTTTCTACACATCCAGAAGTGAGAAATGGATTAAAGGAGGTCATTAAAAGATTGGAGCCAGATTTGAATAAACAAGCAAGAGCTATTAATGAGGTAATAATAATTTATTTATTTATCGATATAATGTTATGCAAATATTAACACTTGTGATGTGTATTCTCACAGATAAAATTATTTGTGGATAGAGTTGGAGAATTTGGAAGCTCACTGACTAGAAGAGCAGTGTAACAATCTCTTCCAGCTGATCGGTGGATTAATTATGGCAAAAAAGCTCCCAATCTGCAAAAAATTGCCATCAAAATTTTAAGTCAAACATGTTCTTCATCGAGTTGTGACAGAAATTGGAGCACGTGGTCGCTGATTCATACAAATTTGCGCAACCGGTTGGCAATGAACAAGTTGCATAAACTAGTATTTGTGCATTACAATATGCGATTGCGAGTAAGAAACTTGACATACAAAAGCGACACTGATGATTATTACAACCCAATTGATCTGAATAATATTTTCAATGATGATATTTTGGATGAGTGGATTCGTGAGAGAGAACAACCGATGTTACCACCAGATGACTTAGGTTGGTTGGATGAAGGTATTCGTCGTAGAGACGAAAATGACGGTGATGGCGGTGATGGCGACAATGATGATGATGGCGGTGATGGTGATGGTGATGACGGCGGTTATAGGGTGATAGCGGTAATGATGAAGAGACTCATGGTGTTGGTGGAAGACAACGAGGTGGTGCTATAACATGGGATTCAGAATATTATGCCACACAAGATACAGATCATGAAGGCCGGCAGGGATTTCACAACAACGTAGGCATTTGGATTGGTTGGTCGATTTCAGTTCTAGCGATGATTATTCGAGTGGACATGATAACTACTCACATGGTCATCATAGTCTTGAAGGTCATTTACATGGGTTGGGTTTGACATCTGGCCAATATTCTAGCACTGATTATTCTGACACTGGTGAATATTCTACTAGCAACACTGAATATCGAGGTTTTGAGTATTATCACCATGAAGCTGATATTGCACAAACCCTCCCGCCATATTACTCTGATAGTGAATCCTCTGGCCAATCATCTCAGCCTACAGGATCTCACCCACAAACATATTATTATCCTTATGGAAACTATATACCTGTTTTTTATACTTATCGCGGGGATGATAATGATGATTTTGTGCCTCCTCGTAATTCAATGTGGAAATGACTATATTAGCAGGTACTTATGAATTATTTTATGCAATTTACTATATTATGCATGTATTTTTATATCTTTCTACTGACGACGCTTGTATTTATACTTTCACATTATGTTTTGAATGCTAAGTGATATGTTTTGAATATGTGATACATGAATTTTGATGTCTACATTTTTTACGATTTGTCATGATTTTTTCATAATTTTTTTGGCGTTCTATGTAGCGTTTTGCGCGTATCGTCCGAGTCCGAACCGAGTCGCCGAGACCGATCCGTCTCGGTGCCGGCCGAGTCGGCGGCCGAAACCGAGACTTTGAACCATGGCTGCAAGATGATCTTGTCATACAGCGCAATCTCAGTCTTGATGGGGAGATTAGGCCGAAGGCGTCCTTCCATTACCGCCCTTCCATTACCGCTCTAATGGGGACTTTTAGTTACTTTCTTAGCCTATTTGGGTTAGATTAGTAGTTATTTTATTTCAGCTTTTCTTTAGTTTCTTTTTAGTCCCACATTGGTTATGGTGGAAAATCATTGGTGATGTAGGCTTATATAAGGCCAAGACTACTATGGAATTCTTAATTTGCTTCGCAGATAACACTTCATTTAATTCATCCGACTTGCGTTGAAGGTTCGTTCAAAAGACGATTCGTGTTCTTTAAATCCTTTAACCGCCGAAGTTGGTCCATCAACTTCACAGCCAATTGATGTCACTTATCGCAGAGGTTCCTTTCTTCCTCCTTACTGTGAGCCAGCTCACGATCTAGCTACAAGATGATCGGTCATACAGCGCAATCCCAATCTTGATTGGGAGATTAGGCCGAAAGCATCCTTCCATTACTTCTCTGATGGGGACATTTAGTTGCTTTCTTAGCCTATTTGAGTTGGATTAGTAGTTGTTTTATTTTAGCTTTTCTTTAGTTTCTTTTTAGTCCCACATTGGTTGTGGTGGAAAACATTGGTGATGTAGGCTTGTATAAGGTCAAGACTACTATGAAATTCTTCAGCTGATAAAGATGAAAATTGCTATTGATGTATTTGTAGCCAATCTGCTTTTAAGTGAAATGCCCTGGAGCGATTCTCAATTCTTTTCTTGGGTGACAATTCTAAGTTAAGATTTCTTAGTGTTCGTTCCCAATTATCCCCTTTTTTGTAGTTATTTCCTCGTCAGTTTGGTATCAGAGCTTAAATACCGACTCTTTTCACAAATTTCAAAATCGTACATTTTCCTTTTCACAAAACCCTAGCCTCCACCAAAACTTCCACAAACCCTAACTTCTCTTCCCACCAAAATTCCAAAATCCTAGATCAGAGTAAAAAAGAAAAGAAAAAATAACCAAAAAAGAAAAGAAAAAAGATAAAAGGAAAAAAATGAAATTCCAACACACTGATCTCTCTTCCTCCCGCTTCACCGTCGACATCACCGTCTGCCATGACACTGCCTTCCTCCTTCGTCGACAAGATCGTCGTCACCATCTCCTCCAACCACGGGATCGTCGCCGATATCTATCAGAACTCCCGTTCACCTTGACGCTCTCGTTCCTCACCAACCGTTCCATCTTCATCTTCGTCGTCCTCTTCTTTCAAACAAAGCACCCCGTCGAGCAGATCTACCCGAGCTTTCGCCACTTCCACAGCGAGATGAGACCTTGATCGCGACCGCACCACCCTGTCACCTAGATCCATGTCTGACTCGACGATTCCTCGTCCTCATCACCATCTTCATCCGACAAGGCCCTATGCCACTGACCTCTCCTCCTTCAATCTCGTCGTCAATCAGATCCCCGAGGACAGGCCCGCCTACTCCAGCCTACATCCTCGTCGCCGCCGGTCGAAGAGCTTCGCCAGTGCCCCTGATCCGCAGCCCTCACATCAACATCAACCCACCATCATCTTCACCGCGGGCTGCAACTGCTCGCGCCGCTCTCGCCTGCAAACAGAAGAGGGTTAGTGGGTCTTCAGATAAAGATTCAACCCGAACCTACAGTTATAAAAGAAATTTGATAACGAATTTAAGTTGTGGAGCTGCAAAGGAGACCTTCCGCTTATTACAGTAGCAAATCCAGAGCCTACAGTGCCTTCGACCCGCTACAGTAAACCCGCGTGCTATAGTAGCAGGTACTGACACAAACATACATGTCAGTGTATCAGATTTGTTTTTGGACGAGTCTATTTCAGCCGTTTTTCGAGCGGTCACGGTCATCAAGACGAGACTTATGCACCTACAGCTACTACAAATAATTAAGGTCGACGTGATCCTCAGTTGTAGCTCTGCAGCACTCCAGATCCCATTCTGAGTCTGTTTCAGGCCCGATTCAAGCCGTTTTCAAGGCAACTTTCCCCAACTCCTATCACTGTTGTTCCAAAACTTCTGCGTGATTTTCAGCCATCGGTTGTGGGTATTTTTTCGAAGAATCCTAGAACTCCACATTGGGTGTGAACGACTCACCCCCTTAGATGAAATCTGCCTTGAACTGAATTTTTAATTAACGAATTTGCAAATACTATTGGACAACAGTAGGTTGTTAGCAGTATTGTGCGTTGATTCTATTTAGTGGCTTATATCATTGTATGGTGCTCTCATCATTTGTAAGATTTCATTTGTTGCATTTAAAAGTTGAACTTTAGGGTATTTTAATTTTCATGTAGTGCATGCATATAGTTTGTTTGAGTTTAGGATCATTGCATCCGCTTGCTAGTTTGACTTTGCATCTGTCATAAATTGGTGCATTTCTAGTTGTAGAGAAATAGAAAATCCTAGAAGTAGATTGTATATTATAAAAGACAGTTACAAGATATATATAGAGAACAAGAAGGATATATGGGTAAAGATGGATAATCACCCAATAACCCAAATACTAATGATTTAACTTAACACTCTCGCTCAAGCTGGAGTATAGACATCCAACATGCTCAGCTTGTTACAAAAATTTGAAAATACCTGAGGTATGGCGGCTTTAGTAAGTATCAGTTAACTGTTTCGAAGATGATGTGAATTGGAACATAACCACTTTTTTGGTCCAAGCATCTCTGACAAAGTGACAATCGACCTTAATGTATTTGGTCCTTTCATGAAACACTGGATTCAGGGCAATATAGATGGCAGACTGATTATCACAATACATAGACATGGGTTAAAGCTATCTGAAACCAAGCTCCATCAGTAAATTTTGTAACCACACCATCTCGCATGTCGTATAAGTCATAGCTCTATACTCAACTTCAGCGCTTGAGCGATACACAACATCTTGTTTCTCACTCCTCCAGGTCACCAGATTTCCTCTAACAAAAATGCAATAACCAGTAGTAGACTTCCTATCCCCTCGATCACCTGCATACCCTGAATCAGAGTATCCAAAAATACGTACATATCCATATTTTCTATACACCAACCATTTTCCTAAACAACTCTTGATGTAAACTAGAATCTTCATCACGGCTAACCAATGGATTTCTCTGGGCTGATGTATGAATCTACTCAGAACTCTTATAACAAAAGTTATATCTGGCCTAATCACCGTAAGATAGATTAGTTTCCCAATCAATCTCCTATATCTTCCTGGATCATCAAGCGTATGATTGTCATCAAATCATAAATCCACATTGGCTTCCATTAGTGTATTAGCAAGCTTGCATCCCAAAAAACATGTTTCCTCCAGAAGGTCAAGAGCATATTTTCACTGAGAAAGAAATACACTATATTTTTTATGTGCACCTTCAATTCTCAGAAAGTATTTTGGACGTTCCATGTTCTTGGTCACAAAATGACGCTTGAGATACATCTTAGTCTCCACTATCCCAGCCGAGTCACTCCCAGTCAGCAAAATGTCATCTATATAAACAGTCAGAACTATAATGCCAGACTTTGTGCGTCGAACGAAGACAAAGTGATCTGAATGACATTGGCGAAAGCCAATACGAGAAATGATAAGACTGAACATCTCAAACCTCGCCCTTGGACTCTGCTTGAGTCCATATATAGCCTTCTTTAGACGACAGACTTTAGTCTCCCTGAGCAACATAACCTGGAGGTTGCTTCATATACATTATCTCCTGAAGATCCCCATATAAGAAGGCGTTCTTGACATCTATCTGAAACAATGGTCATGGCAAGTTAACAGCAATAGAAAATAGAATCCTGATAGAGTTCACCCTGGCAACCGGCGAGAACGTCTCAAAATAGTCGATGCCATATGTCTGAGTATACCCTTTGTCCATGAGCCTAGCCTTATATTTATCCACAGATCCATCTGGGTAGTACTTTAGAGTAAAGACCCAACAACAACCAACAATCACCGCATCTGTTGGTATTGAAACCAACTCCCAAATTCCTCTAGAACCAAGAGCTTCCATCTCCTCATCTATAGCCTATTTCCAGGAAGGTACCAATAAAGCCTCTGTATAAGACCTGGGTATAAACTCAGAAGACAAAGAGAGCGAACTGGCAAAAAGTAGGATTTAGGTTATCATAAGAGACAAAATTAGAAATAGAGTGATCAGTGCAAGATGGTTTACCTTTTCGAAGAGCAATAGGAATATCAAGATCAGAGGGAGAAACTGATGGTGGAAGACCATCTACCGGAGAGGGATTAGCCGGAATAGGTTCGGAGGGAGGAACCTTTGGGCGATGAATTAGACATCTCTGAAATCCCGTATTGGCTTTGATGCAGGTAGATCTTTAGTTTCTGCTGGCGACACTGGCGAAGAAATAGTAGAATTAGGGGTCTGTAATGACACAAACAGAAGGAGAAACACTCTCAGATATAGTGACAGGAACCTGTGTAGAGAAATATAGAACAGACTCAAAGAATGTGACATCAGCAGACACCAAATACTTCCTAGTTGAGGGATTATAACACTGATATCCTTTTTGTGATCTAGAATACCAACGAATACACACTTTATAAATCTAAGAGATAACTTATCTAGCCCAGAAGATAAGTCTTGAACAAAACAAGTGCATTCAAAACACGGGGAGTCATGGAGAAGGTGTTTTATTAGCATACAAAGAAGAACATGGAGATCTTTTATTGAGAACAGAAGAAAGCATCACCTTAATTAGATAGCAAACATAGCATCAGATCATAAATATTTAAGAACACTCATATGGATCATTAAGGTTCTAGTAACATCCAGAATATGTCTATGTTTTCTTTCGGCAACTCCATTTTGTTGGGATGTATGAGAATAAAAGGTCTGATGAATAATGACATTTTTGAAACAAAAACTAGATACATTCTTTTTTACATACTCCAGAGCATTGTCAGTATAAAGCACACTAATAGAAATAGAAAACTGATTTTTTATTTCATTAAAGGACTTAATTACAGTGGACACTTCCGACCTCTTTTAGGAGATACAACCAATTCATGCGAGAGAAGTCATCAACAAAGAGCAAAAAATATCTAAAATCCTTAATAAAGGGCATAGGACTAATATCCCAAACATTAGAATGGACCAACTCAAAAGCAGAACTACTACAACTATTGACTTGACTCGAAAAGGTAGCACGATGATGCTCACAAAACTCACAACCTAAAGAAAAGATAGAGGACTCAATAAGAATAACAGACCGAATCTTTTGTAACGAAGGATGACCCAAGCGCCAGTGCCACAGTAAAACCAGATAAGGCTAACCTGCAACCAAGCCCGTAGGGGTCACTCGATCATCCAAATAGTATATGTCTCCTCGCTCATGCCCCGAACCAATCCCCTTCCCAGTCGACAGGTCCTGAAACACATAATGAGAAGTAAAAAAATGTTATTTTGTAGTTATTTTGCTTAGTAAGCTGACTGGTAGATAAGAGACTAACAGAAAATCGTGAAAATAAAGGACATGAGTAAGGGTCAAACATGGAGTAACCTGAATACCCCAATGCCTAGTACAGATGAATAAGTACCATTAGCAATTTAACAGAGGGGAAGCAGTGGACATATTTAGGAAAACAAACTTTTGTGTAATACCTGTCATGTGGAATGAGGCTTCAGAGTCTAATATTCAGGGTTTTTGAGGAAAGGCGGTGTAGGCGTGCATACCTGAAGCAGATACATGGGTTGCTGAAAGATTGGTCTGAGAGAACTCTAACTGTCGAAGACGATCATACTCCTCCTATGTTAGTACAACAGTGGAAGATCCAGGAATAGTGGAGGAAGTGGATAAATATTCCTAAGGAGTGCTACGCGGAGTAGAAGAATCAGACTCAGATAGTTATGCACACTCAGGTCGACCAAATTTCTCCCAGTACTTCTCGGAGATGTGATTACTGCGTCCATAGTGTCTGTATTGCTGGAGACCTTTCTCAGAGCCACTCTGTCTGCCGTCATACGAGCCATGTCCACTTCCAATAGATTTACTTGTCCTCCAAAATCGCGGTCACGACCACGGCCACGTCCAGAAACCATAGCAGACTGCTTAATGAAAGATGCAGAGAAAACATTAGCTCCAGTAGATACTCGCATAACTCTCGAGAAAGTGATAGTCAATGTGATATTATCTCCTCCCATAATCTGACCCCATATCTGGGACCGTAGTGTAGGACTCAAGCCAGATAGAAACTTTGACATGCGAGATCCTGATGATACCCCTTAGAGTCGCCGCATCAGTAATAAACGGCTGATACATCTATAACTCATCAATCAGACCTTTAAGTTCACCATAGAACTCAGGCACAAATCTGTCTCCATGTTTAAGCTCAAACAAGCGCTCATAGATGTCGAACACCCTCGAGGGATTCTTCTTATTTTCATACATCACCTTCAGTATATCCCACGTGTCCTTAATAGTAGACAGGAACATAACACTACCACTAATCTCCTCCAGACTGTTAAAAGGTCATGTCATCACGGAATAATCCCCAAGTAAGCCAAGTCGCATACGTTGAATCCGTATCAGCAGGTGGAGGCTATAGTAAGTGAGCCAATTTGTTTTGAGCGCCAGTGAATATGCGGATTGCCTGTGCCCATAATAAGTAGTTGGAGCCATTCAACTTCACGGTAGCCCCTAACATTGTCTTGAGAACAGAAGTTTCAACTATCGAAGAAGAGGTCATAGTGAAGGATGAACTCGTAATCTCAGACATAATATCCAGCCAGAGAAATCACCAAAAAGATAGCCAGTAATGAAGAAATAAGCAACTCAGTTACCAGATAGAAGCATAGATGGCCAGATTAGCATCCAGAAAATAATGTATCAGCCAAGAAAAAAAATCTAGTAGTCATCCAACAAAACTAGGTCAGATTTAAAAATCTTATTTTTATGTAGTAAACAGATCAAATCTCACAAGATATAGCTTGTAGAGCATAAAAACCGGATCAAATCTAAAAAAAATTCTAATTTTTAAGTTGCAACAGTCGATGGAGCCCTGGGAAGGAAAGCGGCAACTCCCTGGAGCCTTGGATGGCTTGCGGCTGGACTTGGAAGAGTCCGGGGGGTAGCCGTACTTCTAGGGTGGTGCGGCACTTTACTGTTCACGTGAACAGTACAGGCAGGTTACTATTCACGTGAACAATAACCTCTTTTCTTTTTGTTGAAAAAAAAGGGAGACGATGACAATGAAGGTTGAAGGGTGATGTTGGAGGAGAGGAAGGTGGATTTTGAGATGGTGAAATTTAGGGTTAGGGTTTCTCTTACTCTGATACCCTATAGAGAAATAGAAAACCCTAGAAGTAGATTGTATATTATGAAAGAAAATTACAAGATATATATAGAAAACAAAGAGGGTATATGGGTAAAGATGGGTAATCACCCAATAACCCAAATATTAATGACTTAACACTAGTAACAAAATTCCAACATAAATAATCAAGCTAATAAACCAATCAACATAACAGATATGTTAAATGATATACTTAGAGACCTTCAGAACCTCAACTCAAAATTAGCTGAGAAAGATGAAATAATGCTTAAGTTTAGGTTCGAAGAGCCTAAATTTTATAGTTACCCTGATCCTCATACTTTTAGCAATTGGCTAGCTGACATTGAGTGCTACTTTGACAATTATGAAATGTTTGATTTAAGTAATTCAGTTTGTTGAATTGAGACTAGTAGGGCAAGCCAAATTTTATTGAGATTCTATAACAAATGCACGCAAGGGACTGCGTAGGAAACCCACAGAGTCGTGGAAAGAGATAAAAGTCAAGCTTAAGGAGTGATACTTCTCCAACTATTATATGAACCGCCTTGTGGATAAGCTACACAAAGTCGACATATTGTGTCTAGTAAATGATACTAGTGAATCGAAGATTATTGAGAATGTTAGTGTTCTTTCTGAGATTACTAGTATTATTAAGGATACATTATTGAGGATACATCAATTGAATCATGTCCTTCCAAGATTGCTAGTGTCATTAAGACTACATCAATTGGCTATTGTTTTTCACCTTCAAGTCTTGATGAGATCCATATTTCTCCAGAGGATAATAGTGATCATAGTGATGTTATAGATGCATTTATGGATAGCACACCCATAACTGATAAGATCTACGTTCATGAGAATAATCAAGACGGTCAGGAAAATGAGGTTGAATTTATGGTAATAACTCCTAGTGTCTCCTCTTCTAGCGAGTCCTTAAAGTTTCTTGCTCTGTTACATCAGGTTAGTTTTATTGTTTCATCTTTTAGTGAGTGTTTGGAGTTCTCTCATTTTCTTCAGATTTCTGTTTGTCCTAGTAAAGTCATCACTAGCAGTGTCTGTCTGAACTGCATCCTAGGAAATCCCTGTCTTTCTTTCCCCTATATTTAAGAGTTGACCCTAGTGAGTCGATTACATTATATTTGTTTGTTGCACATTATGAAACCCCTAGATAGACAGCAATTTGCAATGATGACTATAAATTTGTTGCATTTTTGCAGTTGTTAATGAAGTGATGAGCATCTCTCACTCTGAGATTGTGAGTACATTGCACAGTCAACGTAGATTCCTATAAGATTCTGAAGAGGATTGCTTCCATTACCGACAAGTTGGATATCCCATAGGGATCCTTGTATTAGCCTGACTTTTAGCGAAGAGAATTTGACTCGGTCTGCTGCATATATTTTGCTGCATCTACCATCACCTACAGCAGATCTGTCACAAAAGCTTGTCCTACCCCCACTGTCTTGGTACAGTCTTCATGCACATCTGTTGGGTCTACGTCCACCACCATGGCCCGATTGAGAGCCGAGGAGATTTACACTCGACGAGGTCGAGTTTTCCCCAACCCCGGGGAAATGATGGGGACATCTAGTTGCTTTCTTAGCCTATTTGAGTTGGATTAGTAGTTGTTTTTTAACCATTTTTTTAGTTTCTTTTTAGTCCCACATTGGTTATGGTGGAAAATCGCTGGTAATGTAGGCCTATATAAGGCCAAGATTGTTGGTCCAAGGGTTCATCACTCTAGTTTTAATGATGATTAAACTCATGCAGTTATTGTACTAATGATTTTGTGTTGTTTTAATTGCAGATTTCATCAAGATCATGTTTTAGTGTTTAGCTTCAACAAGAGACTCAAAGTAAAGTTTTGAAGCTACCTAATGTTGATTTAAGAGCTCAAGTATAAAAAATCATATCAAGATTCAAGGAGTCTAGCTTGAAAGAATCAAGTTTGATCGAGTCAAGATAAAGAAGAAAATTATTTCAAGAAGGAAACTATAGTTTGTAAGGATGTTTAGATTCTTATAAAGTATAAATTAGATTTGATTGCTCAAGCTTATACACCCCCCCCAAAAAAAAAGTTTGATATTTGTTTTTAAGATCAAACGTTTCAATTTTGGTTTAACCCGTTTCGATTTGACCAGTTTACGTTTTTATGTTTATCATTTTAGGAAACACGTTTTATTTCAAAATGGTTTGAAATCTAAAAAATAAGTTCACATGTTTGTAATATATGTTGATTTTTTAATCTCAAATATTTGCACTCAAAATGTATTTATATGAACTTATTTTTGTAGATTTTATAGAAATTTTTAGTATTAAAAAATTTTAAATAGAAAAATAAAGTTTGTTTTTGGCCCTAGGCCGGTCGACCTGGCGTGTCACAAGCCAACTAGCTTGTGCAGACGGTCGATTGAGCAGTCAACCGGACGTGCACACAGCCAACTGGCTTGTGCACTCGGTCGATCGAGCGATCGACGGATGGCTTAAGTAGAAAAGCTCTCTCTAGTCGATCAACTGACCCCAGTCAATCGAGCAACAGAGAGCAAAGTGCTCTTAGTCGATCAACCAGCTACTGTGAGAACACTGTGTTCTCACAGTGGTCGACCAGGCGGTCAGCCGGCAAGCCCAACAGCTAAAAATATAGTCATTGGCGGTTGACTAGGCGGTCAACCGCTAGGCCCAGTTTGGCTTGACTTGCCTATAACAGCTAGTTTCTGAATTTTTCTGTTTTGTTTTATTTCCAAATGATGAGTATTTACTTTATTTGAGTTTAATCAGTGTTTTTATTACTGGGATTAGTTTCTAACAAAATCATCATATTCCCTATAAATAGAACCAATAAGAGAGAGTTATTAACTAAGATTTTCAAGCCTATATTCAAGTTTTAAGTTTTTAAAAAGTTTTAAAATCAAGAAAACAAGTTTTAGGGAGAAGTTTTATTTGAGCTACAAATTTTCATACCTTCAAAGAAGTTTTCCCAATTATTTTCTCAAGAGCTTCAACACCAAATTCTTAAGTTTTCTCATACAAGTTTGAGTCATCATCTCTGGCTATTCTATAGAATACTTGTTTATGAGAGCTTTTTATTTGTGGTCAAGGAGTTGACCACCAAGTGTCTCAATCTTGTATTTGAAGTAGTTGGAGGTTGTGGCCTCGAAGAGAGCTTGCAAGCTCGTGTACTTGGTTCTTGTGGGAACGAGAGAGGGACTTGAGGGTCCAAGAGTTCTTGAGGGAACTTGTATCGTGGGTGATCTTACGGAATCGTGCATAGTGAAAATCCTTCATTGTGGTGAAAGAGGGAATATAGAGTAAGTGGCTCGAACCTCGAAACAATTCTCCCGTGTTTGTGATTGCTCTATTTTCTCTCAATTTTACTCTACTCACTTGTGTCTATATCTTACTTGCTTATTGTTTATCATTACATGTTAAATATAGTTTTGTATGCTCACACTTGTTTGAATCAAGAAGGCAACTAAGTACCTCAGCTCTTATTCCAGAGGAATCTTGAGGAGAATTTCTTGAGTCCTTCAACCGAGAATTTGTCTTCACTTCTTGGTCACTATTTGTATGTTAGTTTTAATAGTTAAAGTTTTTAATTCACATTTGATTAGCACACTATCTATTCACCCCCCCTCTAGGTGATTTCAAAGATTGCTATGGAATTCTTTAGTTGATGAAGATGAAAATTGCTATTGATGCATTTGTAGCCAGTATGATTTTGGGTGAGATGCCCTAGGGAGAGATTCCCGAATCCTTTTCTTGGGTGACAAACTTAAATTGATATTTCCTAATGTTCGTTCCTAATTATCCCCCTTTTTGTAATTTGTCCCCCATCACACTCTCCCACCTGTCACGAAGAAAACGCAGCAAAGATCTAGGCTCCTCACTGAGATCCACACCGACTCCAGACGAGGAAGCAATAGGATCATCATAATGGACAGGGCTATAGCAACCAGCAAGATCATCAAGGCGCTCTTCGTAGCCTCCAACATCAGAAGAAGTGCTTCCAGAGTGCCCATGGCAACTCGAATGACCCTTGGATTGTCGTGGGGAACAAGGCCAATCTCATATACGAAGGGACTTCCGAGCCGACGTTCACAGAAACACCAGACTACAATTGACAATCCAGCAAAAGAATGAGAACTCAGAGCGAAGTTTAAGGCAAAATAAGTGTAAGGAATCTTTATTGATAATTAGAAGGGGATTACAAACTTGAAGTATACAAGGCTCTCACACTCAAACGACACTCACATGGTGTTCGCGAGAAGTCCCAGCCTGAGGATCCAACTCAGTTCCTCCTCTGATTTTTGCTCCCACAACCACGTTGGGGCATCAGCTGGAACAACAAGCGCTACAGTAGGCGTCTCGAAAGTTTTCTAGACCAGAACCTCCTCGTTCCCAAGAGGGTAACTCGGTGATTTGCCCTGAGCACCGTCACGGTACCCCTCCTTATACTTCATGACCTTGAAGAGTTGCACATCATTCTGCAGCTTCTCCATGTCATCATCGGCTTGCTTTTCAGCCTCATCTCTCTCAGCGAGAGCCTGTTCCAAATTGCGCGGGAGTTCATCCATCTCTTTTTAAGAGGCAACTTTCTCCTGCTTCAGCTCAGACTTGGCCACATTCTTCTCAAGGGTGAGTTTAAGATCTCCCTGTACTTGAGACGAGTACAGCTCCCCTTTAGCTCAAGACAGATTGTCGACTCGCGTTCCATGTTAGTCTGTAGCTAAGGAGTTTATCCTCCGCCTTCTTCTCCGTGGATATCTCGTCAACCCTTTTCCTGAAGTCAGGGAGGGCCCATATTCTGTTCTTTCAAGGCGGCCTGTTGGCTACTCATATGTCCCAACGCGAACACCACATCGTACATAGGAAACATTCAAATTTAGATGAAATATGTCACCAAAGACAGAACCTGAATCCACGTTTACCTTGAGAAGATCTTTCTCCAACATCCTCCTTTGCCTCTTTAGGGGGAGCGCTTCAAACTCCTCCAGACCGTCAAGAAACTTTCCTTGACCCAAGGTGATCTCCCTACCTCCCCTCCTCAGAAACACTCCTGAGCCGAAGGTCGAACTTGAGGAGGCTGGTCTGTATCCAGAGACAGAAAAGCATCCTTCATAGGCACTGCAGAAGTTTCGCCTCTGACCTGCTGCTCCTCTCCACGGCCGCCACTCTGGGATCGGATGACAACTTCAGCTGAGGTGAGGTTGAGACAAAACCCTCTACCGGATGTGCGGGTTAGGCGTGATCTTGGCCTTGAGATTTGAGGACGAGGGGAGCCGAAGATTGTTCGGGAAGCTCTGAAGCCACAAAAGCAGCCTCATTTCCGAGAACGCGCCCATCGTTTGTAACGGAACCCCTTTGTGACTTCTTTGCTAGCTCCTCATCGTCGGATCCAAAATTCAATGCCCAAGCCCTCTGAAATCAAGAATCAGAATACGAGAAGAAAGGACATACAAAAGACAAGAGAAAAGTTTACCTTCCTGGAGGTGTGGGCCCGAGAAGCCGACTCCGGTCTCTCTCCTCTTATGCGAGTTAGCCCGAAGGGAGCCTTTTTCCAACTCCGTCCCTGCTTTACATCCCCATCAATCTCCCTTTTGTCAGTGTCAGACAAGGTCACTGTATCATCCCGGACCATGGTCGTAGACCTCGAAATGACTGGAGGCTCTGCAGGCCTGTTCGGGTTTAACAACTAGTTCCAATTGCGGCAGTCGTACGGGATCTCGTACAGCTTCAGAGCCCGAGCCTTGACCTATTCCGAGGTCGGCTCCTTAACTTGGAAGATCGGATCCATGAGAGTGGAACAAGCCCGAGATCGCATTTCGAGACTGCTTACCAAGGACGAAAAACTCGGACTACGGTGTCATTCCACTCATGATCGATGCCTACCAAGTTGACAATCAAACTTCTGCCAACCACTACGCTGCTTAAAAAAGCGAACACAGCTCCCAGTCTTCATCACATAGATGGTGCAGAAATCATCAAACACATACGAAGAGGAGGCATATGTGCAGCAAAGGGCTTCAAAAGCCAAGATCGTCCGCCATGCGCCCGGCGATAATTGGGTAAGAGAAACCTGATAATACCCCCAGCGCATTTCAAATGAATCGAGTGAGAGGTAGCGATACCCCCAATGCTAAGATCTTGGGGGTGAAAATACACCCCCTCAACGGGAGGTGACCCTTCACATCCGTTGTGGCAGGACAGAACTCCACAGTAATCTTCGACGATAGGCTATGACGGTACCTCACTAAGGGCCTGTTTGGTTAAGGCCGGAAGTGAGGAAGTGAGGAATTGAGGAAGTGAAAATAATTCCCTTTGGAACTTGGGAATTGGTTAGTAAATTTTCCGGTGTTTGAATGTTGTTGAGAAGTGTGGTTTGGAAAATGTTTTGTCTTTTCTGGTGTTTGCATGGTAATGTGAAAGTGAAAGTGAAAAAGTTGACCACAAATTCCGTAAAATAATATTAAAATAAAAATTAATTAATAAAAATAAAAAATGGACTGTAATTAGAATGCAAGTGAGATTTACATGATCAAAAAATTAACTGTCTTGTGCTGCAACTTATTACAAATGAGATTTACATGACCACAAAATTAACTGTAGCACTCTGGAAGTGAGAAAATGATTGTGTAAAAGAGAAAAGAGAAAAGGAAAAGGGATTTTCTTATTTTCCTTTTCTGATGTTTGGATAGATAGGGAAGTGAGCAATTATACTTCCCTATTTCCTTACTTCCGCCCACTTCCTTGCAACCAAACAGCCCCTAAGTAGTCGCAAACCTCCTCCTGGCTAGAAAGGATAGATGGTTTGGGATCGAAATCCATCCCCACTCTAGTTCGGTGAGCAGATATCTTCCCCTTCTTCTCGTCAGCAACGCTCTTATCTTTCCTCCTTTCTTTGGCGACAGTTCCCTTCGTCATTCTGAAGAAGATCAAAAGGCCTAAAATTCTGGCACAAAGATGAGGGCAAGAAAATTTTGGAAACAAGAATTTTAAAAACTCAAAAGCTAAGGTTTTCTGGAGGATCCTCTCTCTAAGCATTCCCTCCATTTATACACTGGAAAATAACATCATCACAATGATGGGCTGGGGTTTGAATTGAGGCGTTGAAGTGTCCCCTCGATTCAGATCGAACTGTTGTACATATCCCAACAGAGGCTGGCAGTCTACGCGATAATTATCTTTCCACTGCTCACGCTGACCAAATACGTAATTTGACAATTCATACAAAGCAAAGGTGACATTAAATGCACAGTATATGAAGAGATGCACCGGTTGCTTTTCTCTGACCATAAAATGACAAGCCTAGCCCCAAATCGGAGGGTCAAGTCGATTACACTTCCCCACATTCCCGTTCGAAGACTCAGAAAAAGGGGAAAATGGGGGCATCTATAGTGGTCGGATTTTGACCTTTGTCAATATCACGACACGTGTCCCACTGCGTCAGAAGCGTCCTAAGCGACCAATGAACCCGACATGCCAGCAGTCCTAATCGAGCCCCAGGAAAAAGCCTCAGGTCCTGCCTCGAGCCCATGCACGTCCCGGGCCACCTATACGGATCCTCGTCTCTCAGGTCCCTTTTTGGGACAACATCGATCTGGAACCATCCAACTGAATGCTCAACTCGAACGAAGTTGTTCCGCTAGTCGGAGGCTCCAATCTTCAAGACAAAGACCCTCCACGAGAACAGTCGTTTCTATGCTAGTTACAGCTTAGCGGCTAAATTTTCACGATTCGCGGATTCAGTTACGCTGCTAGATCATCCTCACATTCAAAACGTTATAATGCCCCTACTTCAATGAGGGCTACTATGAATAGTGGTTGATATCTCTACATAACAATCTCAATAATCAAGCTATGTGATTTGGACGGTTATGAGAAAATCACAATGTGCAAATCATGCAGTTATGGAGATTTGAAATTTTCGCACCCTCAATTACAACTCTAACAGGTATATATACATTTCAATCTCGATTGAGAAAATAGTTTGATTATGATTACCACCGAAAATACTACACACAAGCACTTCTTCGCTTGCTACTACTAAAACGAGAATTCTCATTCTCATGTCCGAGGGTCTTCGGCCGACACCACACCGGTGCCCTGACCTGAAAGGTAATCTTTCCTTTTTGTGTTTTTGGCAGGATCAATCGGGAGCATCCAATCATCTGTGGCGAAAAATCCCCACCACAGTTATTTATCTGTAACATGAATTTGTAGAGCTAAAATGGTTAAAAGAACACGACGACCTAGGCAATATAATTTTGTTCAAGTTATATAAACTAGTTATCAGCATATCCAAGATTATTCATTAAAAATGAACAAATTATATAAATGCATCTGTAGATCAAATGGAATTGTCGACATGTTGTTTAGGCATTAGGTAAAAGTCTTGGATAGATCACTAATATGTCATTCATATGTACATGATATGTTATGAATTGTAAGATCTCATAGGAATATCCGGCAAATTTCCATCAAGTATCATGGTATCCAAGTATCAAATATGTATCAGATAGAAGGATGTCTCTTAAATTGAAATAGTTGTGCAACACAAATCCCAAGCCTATGCCCAAATGACCACTTTGAGGATCTTGGCTTTGACCTAGATACACCCCAAAATCAAGCCACAAGCTTTCGACTTAATTACTATTGCATCCTACATAATGCATCTAAACTGAGCAGAGGTGCAATGGGTAAGGGTAAATCCGTTTACCCTACCCGTTTACCCTCTGTTTTTAGGCTAAGGGTAAAGGTTTTTTACCCATTTATCTAGGGTAAGGGTAAGAATCTTTTACCCGTTTAAATAAAAGGGTAGGGTAAGGGTAAGAGTTTCTTGCGTTACCCTTTTACCCATTTACCCTTTAAGATAAAATTTTAATAATTTTATTATTGATCTAGTGTATAACATATCATTTCACTTCACTTTATCAATCTTCATATGTGTGAACTATAACTTAATTTAGTATGTGTATATGTAGTTTCAACAAATTGTAATTAGTTGTATCACATATTTTTATTTTGCTCAATAATTGTGCCACTAATAAATACATAATTTAAAAAAAATCTACTTTCTTATTGATCTATGTACTCTTCTATAACATTAACATATAGTCTTTTTTCAAGACTATTTCTTATGTTTTTCTAATTAAATAATTTTTAATCATTAAAGGTATTTTTCCCGTTTTACCCGTTTACCCTATAGGGTAAAGAAAATTTTTACCCTTACCCTATAGGGTAGGGTAAATATGATTTATAAATTACCCATTAGAGTAAGGGTAAAGGGTTAAACTTTCAAGGTAATGGTAAGGGTAAGACCTTTATCCTACCCTTAGCCTAACTATTGCCAACCCACCAACATATCTGACCCATAAGCTGCATTATTCTTTTGATCATAGTATCTAAATAAACAAAAAGACAAATAAGACCTGCTCGTGGATGTCTGACCTCATTCTTGGCATCTATAGGACTGTTGGCATTCTTGGTGGATATGTTTCAATGCCCAATGACCAATGAGCGTACAACTCTCTTACCTTCTCTTGTGAAGGGAAGGGAAAGTGACTCTATTCGGCTCATGTTATCCCACTGAGATGAGTGTGATTCCCTATAGGAAAATATTATCTTCATGACCTAGGAGAACTTTGGAAGGTTACTCGTTGCTAGCTGGGCTTAAACTGCATGTAAATAATATAAGGTTTCCCTAAACGCCAACTCTTTTAGTAGGTTTGTTAGTGAGCTCCTTTCGTTTCCATAGTTTCCTTGGGCAGAAACTTGGCCTCAAAACTCAATATTGACATTAGGTTGAACATTGAGAACCTATATAGCACGGACACTCCTATCATGAAGCCGTGTCGTGTCCGAAACGTGTCCGTCACGCGTGTCGGACACACGTGTTGTGTGTATTTTTAAGAATTTGTTATGTGTCCGCATGTCGTGTCCATTTCAATGTTGCCGTTTCCGTGCAACATAATTGAGAACTATTCATAAAATTTCCTTGAAACTTTCCCTTGAGCCTCCTTAGATGGTGTTCCACTCAGGGCCTGTTTTTGACGGTGGAAGTGAGGAAGTAAGGAAGTGAGGAATTGGTAATAGTTCCCTTTGGAACTTGGGAATTGGTTAGTAAGTTTTCAGGTGTTTGGATGTTATTAGGAAGTGTGATTTGGAAAATGTTATGTCTTTTCCGGTGTTTGGATGGTAATGTGAAAGTGAAAGTGGAAAAGTTGACCACAAAGTTGACCGCAAAATAATATTAAAATAAAAATTAATTAAGAAAAATAAAAATAGACTGTAATTAGAATGCAAGTGAGATTTACATGATCAAAAAATTAACTGTTTTGTGCTACAACTTATTATAAATGAGATTTACATGACCACAAAATTAACTGTAGCATTTTGGAAGTGAGGAAATGGTTGTGTAAAAGAGAAAAGAGAGAAGGAAAAGAGTTTTCTTATTTTCCTTTTCCGGTGTTTGGATAGATAGGGAAGTAAGCAATTATACTTCCTCATTTCCTTACTTCTACCCACTTCCTTGCATCCAAACACCCAATAGCAGACCCACTTTGAAAAAGGGCACAGACAGTGATCATATGCATGTAAAGGTGCACATATATAACAGTATTTGCGGGGATCTCTAAAAAAACACGAATGTCCACAGATACACTGATGATTGCACTTATTAAAATTAAATTTACAAAGATTCAAGAGAAAATTGCTCTGCATCTGACTCTTATTTCTTGATGAAGTTCATATTGTTCACTGACTGGTTCCACCTAATCAAACTAGAAAAAGAAAAATAAACTATAAACTTACATAAATTAAAAGCCTACTTCTGCATCTTCAGTGCAAAAACAAGTCTATGAAAGCCACTGTTGCAAGACATGATGTGAAACTTAAAACAGGCTTGATCTATTGTCTCTTAGCTATTTTCCATTTCCCTTGTATCTTTTATAGAAATACATGCAAGTAAGAAGAAAACACTACAAAGACCATAAATATCCAGGTTTGGTAGTTCATTTAGTGTTTTATGTCATTCTCTTTTGACAGAGAAATCGAGATATAGATCTCCTACTGAAACTCGTAAGTTTATATGACTGTTTTGACACTATTAACACAAGTGAATTTTGATACCTGAAAATTGACATTATAGTTGCCACTTAAGAGTTTAGCTTTAGTGTTGACGTACGTCGTGTTTTCTTTCATTAATTGTCATCAAAATGTGAAGAAAAAGCTTTTCCACACAGCTTGGTGTATTTACCCTCCAATGATGAATATGGTCTCTAGAGCTTTAGAATCATGCATATATGTGCGTGCGTGCGTGCGTGTATCAATGAACTGGTCACCATCTGGCTCATTATCACAAGACGAGAGCGTACACCATACATACAGGGCATATAACATCTCTACGAGAACCATCGACAACCAAATCCCTCGGTGTTGGTGTAAACATAATTTGTTAGGATCACCCTTCACGTGATGCAAATACTTCTGCTTACTGCTTAGCCTTCTGTAGAACCACACCTAGTTTGGCCACTCTCAGGTACCCAGAAGACCATCACTCATCTTACAATGGTGGTTTACTCATGGATTGACCCATCATTTTGCTGCACTAAATCTGGATTCTGGTTCGGGTTATTCTAAACTTCCCTGGCTCATCCAATCTGCCAGTGGCGAAACTCAACATTGCCATAACTAATTTGAAATAGGAAGCAACGATAATACAATAACCCCCTCCCCCCTGTGGAGCCGCAAAAATTAGTCCCTTTAAATTCTTCAGAAATGAAGGTCCATTAACATTTTCTAAATTTTTATAGTGTCGAAGAAAGACAATCACATGATCAGTACGCCCTTGACTAAAACCTGACAGCAATAAACCAATAGCCTAAATAACCCACTGAAATTTAGCTACTCATTCATAAGCACAAAATCCAAAATTACTTGGTGAAGATCACCTCATAATTAGAAAACTAGGTAAGACTCCAAATCCATCCCATAAACTCTTGGTGCAGCTGGCATAATCAGCAGAAAACAGAACTGTCAATCAAATGAATCACACACTATAATAAGTTACGTTGTTTTTGTCCACCCATGGGAGAGTCCACCATTTACCATTCAAATATTTAAGCTGTGTCTGCTGAGAATTTTGATTGGACATGCTATTCTGTGTTTAAGATAGAACTAAAATATGTGAAATATTAGTCCAACAAATACACACCATTGAAACAATATGTACAATTACTGACAAACCACAAGGTCACTTTTTCATTGACCTTGTGTTCATGCATTTATGGCTAAACACTTTCCCCAACCAATATCATGCATGAGCACTTGTACCATGAAGTCGTGCCCATGTTGGACGCTAAGCATCTCTTCGACACTCCTCAAACACCCGACACTATGAAAACATGTCCGTGATTGTAGAATATATTATCTGTTTTGGAAACATCTTGGACATTTCTCAAGCACTCGTCATGCACATCTTAGATACTTCTCCAACATTTCTTTCATGCTCTTTACACATATGTATTTACATTCATTTATATATTGAGAAATATATTTAGGAGAAAAAGGACATCTGGTGATCTGTACAAATCTATAATAAATTTAGGGTATGCTCGACAAAAGAATTGAGATCCATCAAGATACTTTGCAAAAAGATGAAAACCCACGCTTATTCCATATACAAAATCGTAAAACTTTTTGGAAGGTTAATTTTGTCATATACATAGATGTAAAACCTTATCCTCTCTCTCTCTAAAAACTCTAGAAACCCTAGAGGGGGGAGTCGCCATGCGCGGCTTCCCCCCTCAACTCGCTTTGTTCCTCTAGCTAGAGTTTTCTTTCCCCTAATTGTGAGAGCATGCTAGAGAAAATTTATGAGATGAAGTTTGAGATCTGGGGATTGATAGCGGCAAGGGTTCCTTTTCGTCGTTCATCTTCGCAGTTGAAACATGATTCGCATGAGACTTCGTGTGATCTAAATTCCTGGAAGGTGGCTAATGATCATATACCCATCTCGACTCCCCATTTTGGGGGTTTGATTGTGAAAAAGGCTACTCTTAGTCGTTCATCTTCACAGTTGGGAGAGGACGCGCACGAGACTAAGTGCGACCTCAGCTACTATGAGGGGCTAGCAAACGTAGCTATCTCATTTCCCCTACGATTTCTTCTCCTCTCATGTGGGGCTAATATAGATTATCCATAGTAGCGAGTTATGTTTAAATTCACGATAAGAAGTTTAATAGTTTCATCAATGATCGAGTTCATAATTGTTTGCCGGCAATCAAGATACCTGGTACGCATCCAGGATTTGAATTTATACGAGGGTTGACTATTATCTTTTTTTTATCTTTACTCCGATCAGTAGATTTTATCAATTTGAGATCTCCAACAGGATTGAATTTGTTTCAATCGGTAGATCCAGTTAATTTAGGTCTATGAGCTAATGATCTACAATAGACTGGCTGTTCAATATATCTTATATTCTCTTCCAAGTAGTAGATCTGGCGAGATGGATGGTCCTTCAAGGCGAGTCATGGAGTTATTCTTTAGTGTGTTAATAATTATATGATGAGTTTTTTGAGTTATTGTAAGTTATTAAGGGTTGTATTGAGTGACTGAGTTCTCATGTGAGAGAGTTATTAAAGAGGTTGGATTCAAATGTAATATTTTATACTCCTCTTTTGATTAATGAAAAAGATTTTAGCGTTCAAAAAAAATCTTATCCTGTTATAAAAAAGTTGGTGGGGCATCTTACATGGGCAAACATGTCTATGATTGTATAGCTTCTTTTTACTATGTGTGTGTGCACACGCGCGCGCAAGTTCGACATGGGGAAGGGTTTGTGCGTGACACATATAACACACATCATACCATCATTTCATGTCATGTCTTGTCTGTGCTTGTGCTTACTTAGGTGCTACAATCTATTAATTCCAACATGCTTAACTGACCTTTAACTTCCAGAAGTATAATGGTAATGGAATAAATTAAAGGAGAAAAAATGAAAGAAAAATATGGCAGAGTAAAAGACATAAAGAACATAGATAAAGCCCTAGATGGATACAACATAGTCCATGAAACCTTTGTTACGAATATGATTAAAAGGATTTTCAGAAATCAGACTGTTAAACCAGGAGCGATGACACATAGATTATAACAATGGAGACTCGGGTAGTGTCATGGTTCAAAGTTGTGGTCTCGTCACCGATCGGTCTCGGCGACTCGGATAGGACTCGGACAATACGCGCAAAACGCTACATAGAAAGCTAAAAAATTTATGAAAAAATCATGACAAATCGTAAAAAAATGTAGACATCAAAATTCATGTATCACATATTCAAAACATATCACTTAATATACAAAACATAAAGTGAAAGCATAAATACAAGCGTCGTCGGTAGAAATATATCAAAATACATGCATAATATAGTATATTGCACAAAATAATTCATAAGTACCTTCTAATGTAGTCATTTTCACATTGAATTGTGAGGCATAAAATCATCATTATCATCCCTGCGATAAGTATAGAAACCAGGCATATAGTTTCCATAAGGATAATAATATGTTTGTGAGTGAGATCCTGTAGGCTGAGATGATTGGCTAGAGGATGCAGCATCAGAGTAACATGGTGGTAGGGGTTGTGCAATATCAGCTTCATGGTTATAATACCTAAAACCTTGATATTCAGTGCTGCTAGTAGAATATTCACCAGTGCTAGGATAATCAGTACTAGAATGTTGGCCAGATGTCAACCCCAACCCCTATAAATGGCTTTCAAGACTATGATAACCATGTGAGTAGTTTATCATGTCCACTCGAATAATCATCGCTAGAACTCAAATCAACCAAACGATCTAAATGCCTATGCTGTTGCAAAATCCCGCTCGGCCTTCATGATAAATTATAAAATTAATAATAGACTTTTTATTCCGGGAACTCTAGCCATCACACATGATCGTGCAGCCATACTATGGCCATTTTACTTTTATTGAAGCAATATATACTTCAATTTCTTTCATTTTCTCCTCTAAATAAAGATTGTCAATCCGATACCCTATAGGGCCTTTTACACCCGGGACTGCCTCCGCAATAGTATTAATCATGGCTTGGTAGTAAGGACCACTATCAGCTGCATTGAATGGTATTGCATTATAGTGGAAGAATTTCGCCATGAATTTTTCAACTCTTTTAATATTCTCAGTTGAAAACATGCTTTTGATTGATTTTTGTTTTGTTGGGAACGTGTCAGGATCAATACCACAAGCTGGAATTTCAGCTTCTCTAGTGGTAAAACTCCGACGCAATCAACGGTTAATTTCTGATCCTGAAGGCTGCGAACTACTGCCACCAATATTTCTTGTATGACATGCCGATCTCCAAGTCATTTCATGACTTTCTTTCATAACTTGTTTTAATTGTCTTCTTTCAACTTCTTCTAAACAATCAACTTTTTCAATTTCATTTTCAGAATCTTCATCGATCACATCATAAAAATCTTCCTTACTTAAAGATTTCATAAGTCGCTCTTTTTGAATTTTATGGCCGCTCTTTCTTTGCTACCTTCAAAAAGATATCTCATTATTTGAGACACTTCTTTTGGTACTCGCAAGCATCCTTCCACCTGACCGGGTACATGTGCTATATGTTGCTTCAATTTAGTGATACCACCATGGACTTGTTTCCCGTAATAATTACACTTCACAAGTTTTCTACTTCCACCAACAGGGGTACTATGTTCCCATCCAATATCACGCTACTTTGGAGCCATACTGAAATTTAAAAAATTATCTGTTAAATTAAATTAAAACTAAAATTAACTAAATTAAATTAAATTAAACTAAACTAATTTATACCAAATTAAACTAAATTAAATTAATTACCAAACTTCAATAAAATTATTAAATTACCTAACTTAAATAAAACCACAAAATTATATTAAATTGAAATAAATTAAGTTAAACTAAACTAAACTAATTTAAAATAAAACTAAATTAAATTGAGAGACTGGGGGGAGAGGAACAGAGGTGAGAGAGAGACGAAGAGAAAGGGAGAGAGAGGACAGAGGGGGAGAAGGACAGAGGGGGAGAGAGATCGACGGAGAGAGAGGGAGAGAAAGGACAGAGAGACTAAGGGTGAGAGAGGTCAGAGGGAGAGAGGGAGTGGTCGGAGAAAGTTAGGAGAGGGACAGAGGGGGAGAGAGAGACAGAGAGGGAGGACAGAAAGACTGAGAGAAAGGTCAGAAGGAGAGAGGGAGTGATTGGAGAGAGTTGGGAAAGGGAGAGAGAAACGAAGAAGAATAGAGATCGATGGAGAGAGCGGGAGAGAGAGGACAGAGAGACTAAAGGAGAGAGTGGTCAGAGGGAGATAGGGAGTACCGGCGGAGCAACAGCGATGGCGGAGCGACAGCGGAGCTGGCGACGGGAGATCTGAAGACGGAGAGGTAAGTTTTGTTGTTTTTTCGCCGTTTTTTTATTTTATAGGCGATCGTCATAGGCATCTTCAGCTAGATCAAGTCGAACCCGGATTGAGTTCGACTCGAAGCCGACTCGGCTCCGAGTCGAACCCGATTCGGGTTCGACTCGAACCAGCTCAATGATTCGGGCATCCGAGTCATCTCGAACCACCCCGAGTCGAATACGACTCGGCCGATTGCGAACACTGGGTAGTATTCTAGACAAGTATTACGGAAGCTGCAAGAGATTTGTGAAAGAAAAATCGGCATGAAGCAATATTGTCAAGGCGCAAAGCGCAGTACGAGGCGCAAAAGACCTAATGTGCGCGAGGCGCAAAGTGCAAGCGAGGCGATGCGCTTCACTACAGTAAGGCGCTACTGTTTTTTTGTTAATTTGAAAGATTATAAGAATAAAAGTAAAAATCATAAGATACACAACAAATAATAAATTAACAATTGAAAATATTAATAAAACAATAACAGTGTACTTGGTTGTACTCTTTTCTTTTTATAGTGTCTTGCACAAAATTGCATATATTTTATTGTCATTCTTCTTATATTATCAGTTTATAATGGTTATCGTCCTTGTTATGAAATTTCTAATGGAGTTAAATTCCTACAGTTCACAACTAGAGCTTGAAGCAAAAAAGAACAAAATTTTGTAACATTTTAACAGTATTTGGGTTTGATTGTTTAATTATTAATTATTCATGATAATTTGTGATAATCTGTAATGAAACATTAAATTTGTAATTTGTGAAAAGAATCAATGTTTGTAATGATAATTATCAATTTGTAATGATAATTTGTAAAATTATTAATTTGTAATGATAATTTGTAATTTGTTATAATCTTGGTTATGAAATTATTAATTATTCATGACAATTTGTAAAAAAAATCAACATTTCAAGATAATGCAAAAGTATGTGAAATAGATCACACATTACTTAAAAATCACAAAAAAAACTATTAACTAGATGTTACACTATACACTAGTGTTTAACTAATTAGAAGAGAATAAGAATTGAATAGATTAACAAATCTAATAATACTCTATAAAATTGAATTGAAGATGAAAATAGCTTAAAAGAGGGAGCCAATCTCTCATCAAATTCATAATAATCCAATAATTTTTTAACTAAAGAGAGATGGAGACTCGGCTATAAAAAGAGAGATGGAGACAAAGAGAGATTTTTCTATAGTTAAAAGAAAATCCAACAAGAGATAGATGGAGACAGAGAGAAGAGATGGAAACAGAAAGAGACAAAAAGAGATGGAGACACAGAGAGATGGAGAGAGAGATAGATGGAGACTCAGCTTTTAAAAGACAGATAGATGAAAGGAGGATCCAGAGAGGAGATGGCATCGGGGAGAGAGTAGAGCGACTGGGGGAGCAGGGTTTGAAATATCAGCAGAGTCGGAGATGACTCGGCTGACTCGTCTCCGACTCAACGGGCGTCGCGATGATATACCGAGACGTGAGCCATACTTTGGGGTGAAATTTGCTGGACTCAGGCCCGACAATTGTGATACAACTCGGCTAAATCGACTGAGTTGCGATACAACTCGGCTTGACTCGGCTGAGTCATCACCGAGTCCGATTCGAGTCCAAGCATAAAAGGGAAAAAATAAAGCAGCTGGAGCCTGGACCTAGGGCTTACCTCCTCGTTCGCCCGCCTAGCCGCCGTCGCGCGCTCTTCTGGCGTCGTCGTCCGCCTCTCTCTCCTTCCTCCCTCCCTCCCTCCCTCCCCCCTCTGAGCGGAAGAAGGGGGAGAGATCGGAGGGACGGAGAGAGAGCCTCTCTGTCACTCTCTCTCCCCCCTCTGATCTCTCTCTATCTCTCTCCCCTCTCCCTCCCTCTGATCTCCTTCTGTCCCGATCTCTTTCTCCTCTATTATCCCTTTCTTTTTTAATCTTTCTGCCTCTTTTAATCTCTCTCTTTTAATGTGGTGGGGAAGTGTTTGTTAGCTATATGATGCATGTATTTTGGTATGTTTTTACCAATGATGTATATATTTATGCATTCTCTTTATGTTGAGTGTGATAGGTTATATATTTTGAACATATGATACATAAATATTGATGTCTAATTTTTTAAGATTTGTCGTGATTTTTTTAGAAAATTTTTGAGCTTTTATGTCGCGTTTTGCGTGTATCACCCAAGACAGATCCGAGACGCCGCGACCAATGCATCTCCGTGCCCGCCAAGTCGACAGTCGAGACCGCGACTGAACAATGAGGGGGAGAGCAGAGAGATCAGACCAGCGGAGGGCGGTGTCGAGAGAGAAAGGAGATGGTGTCAGAGAGAGGAGCGCTTCGGAAAGAGAGATGAAAGATGAAAAGGAAAGAGAGATCGAACCCGCTAAGGACGGCTTTGAGAGAGAGAAAGGGGATAGCATCAGGGAGAGAGAAGATGATGTGGACATCAAGCCACGTTTATGGCACGTGTATCACTGGTGGAGAAGACGCATTGTTCTAGTTTCCAAGTAGAAATATAACTCTATGTAATTTTAGTTTCTTTATTTGGGGTTGTATTTTTATTAGGAGTTTAGTTTCTTTATTTTGAAATTGTAATTCTATTTTGATTAGGATTTTTAGTTTGAGCTGTATTCAATTTTGTACAAGCCTATAAAAGGTCTCTTGTATCAATCAATGAATATAATGAATAATGAAAGTTTTTCTTCAAATTTGTGAGTTGTAATCTCTTAAATCTCTCTTTGTATGTGTAGCTCTAGAAAAACCCTAGATAAGTTGTGAATAATCTTAACTAGCATATCCCCTTCCCTACCTCTCTCATCTTTTCCTATTCAAAAAATTCTTTTTTTCCTTTAGAAAATTTCTCAAATTTGTGTGAGTAATGTCTCTCCAAATTTCTCTCTTTGTGTGTGAAGTCCTAGCGAAACCCTAGATTAGTGGTGTGAAACCCTATCTAGCATATCCCTTACCTCATCTCTTTCTAATCTCAAAACCTAGTTCTAAAGTTCTCTATATACCTCTCCACAAATTTCTTTTTCACCTTCACAAAAGAAAAACCCAAAAAAAACCACAAATTCCCCTCTTGCCATCTCGTTTTCGTCAAAGACTCGCGGCAATTCCTTCAACGCCCTCAAGCATCACAACTGCTTCCATCATCCCCACGACAATGCCTCTACTCTACAACCTGTCCTCATCATGCCCTTCAACTCGTTCGTGCCCGTGCCTTCTTTCACTGCGTAAGTACATCAGCAGCAACAATTACCTTTGTCGCGAGCCTAGCACACCAATAGCAAATAAACAATTCAACTACACAAGTTCCATTGCAATCAACCATCAAGCAAACAACTTCAACACAAGTCTCTATGCAACAATCAGCAAACAGCCAAGACTAGCAGCAGTCCAGCAACAATATAGAGCCTTCCCCGTGTCCCCAAAATCAGGCTGGAAACAATATTCACGCGAGCAAAATTTAGCCACCAACAAGCTGACTTCTTCAAGTTGTATCTCTCTCGTCCAGAGTCCAAATCATGCACGGTTTGAAGAATTGAGTTCGTGGAGAAGAGTACTGCACATCTACAGTCATCACAAGATACTGAGATCGACATAATCCTCGGTACGTATGTTTCTAACTAATATCAGTTATTTTCAGTTTGATATTTACTATCTAATATTTTATCGATTTAGCTGATGTCCACAAATGTGAGATTGTGCGTATATATTTGCCTATAATTTATTAGATTTGATATTGATCGTAGAATTTTTTGTCGCATAATATATTATCTTTAATTGATTCTCGATTGAAATTATAGTAGTTTTCATATGTTATTTTGGTTAACTCATATCTACATTATATTAATTCTTTCCTACCAACAATCATTTCATGTTGGTGAAGTTTGATTGAGTGTTATTGTTGATTTTCATACGCACACATACACGTTTTGCATCAGTTTGGTATCAGAACATGATTTAGGAAAAAAAAAACTTGCATTAAGTTTAGGAAATTTGAATTTTGTTTTTAGGCATTTGTTAGGAATTTCATTTGTTTTTCTTTGCATAAAATATTTTTAAAAAATTGCATATAAGAATTCCATCATTCTTTAGGTCTTATTTAGTGCATATCAACGTAAATGAATTTTTAAATCACCTTAACTGACATCATGGCTAAACTTGATTCTCTATCTCAAGAAACTAATGTCTTCCGTTTAGACGCAAAACGATTGAAAGAGAATGTCAATGAGTAATCACCAAATTAGATACTCACAACTAGAACCCTAAAAGCGGTACCACTTGTGTGATCCCCACAGCTAGAGAAGTCAAAAAAAGTCTGATAACAAAACATTGATAAAGGACTTTTTCAAGCTTAGTCTTATAAGTGTTACAAATGTCAAAGTTATGGGCATGTTACTGCCAACTGTCCAAGCCATTTAACATTGCCATCACTGACAAAATTTTCAATGAAACCCTTGAGCCTGGTAGCACTATTTCTCTGACAGTCACTCCTGTCATTAAAGAGTTTACTGTCACTCATCTTTTCCCGTCCCCGGCTCTACTGCCAACACCACATTCTCAGCCTCTTCTCATACCAACCTTTATTGTCGTTACCTGTTTTGGTCACCGACCCTTTCTCATTTACTGCTAACGCTATTCTCTTTTCTCTTATGGCATATGTTAGGTACTAAATCAAAATTCTGCACAGACCTTATCCTCATAGCCAATCAGTATCAAGTCATTGAATTTGCATCATCTTTTGCATCACGCGTGCACAAAAACATGTGATCACTAATAAAATTGCACAAAACACCAACTATGTGATACGAGCTAATGATAGGAACAGATTAAATACTTCTAATATTGGTGAAGTTGTTCACAAGTTGCATGCTTGTAGTTCTAATTCATTTCAAATTGATGAAATTGAATCATAATATTTATGTTATAGATCTTCTTATAGATTTTGGCATCAGTTCTACTTTCAATATTGACTGCTTAGTGAATTATAAAAGTCTTATAAATGTTATCTCACTTATTGATGAGCCTTCCCATGAGCCTATTTTCGGGAGGCCCTTCATTTCACCACTACCAGATATTTTACCCTATACAACATTTCAAGTTGATAAATTCTTAGATAATAAAATTATCACCACCCAAATTGGCTGGATTCGAAAATATCTGAGGATAGGAAAAGTATCAATTCTAACTCGATGAATTTGATACATGGCTAGACCGAAGTGAACTGTCGAAGTTGATCACGAAATTTTGAAGCAGTATGAAAGCACTTTAAATTTTAACTCGATGGAATCGAGTTCTCTCCAACACGGGGAGAATGATGCAGACATCAAGCCACGTGTATGGCACGTGTATCACCTATGGAGAAGATGTCTTATTCTAGTTTTTCAGTAGTAATATAACTCTATGTAATTATAGTTTCTTTATTTAAAATTGTATTTTTATTAGGAGTTTAGTTTCTTTATTTTAGAATTGTAATTCTATTTTGAATAAAAGTTTTAGTTTGAGTTGCATTCAGTTTTGTACAAGCCTATAAAAGGCCTCTTGTATCAATCAATAAATATAATGAATTATGAAATCCTCAAATTTGTGTGAGCTGTAATCTCTCTCAAATCTCTCTCTCTTTGTGTGTGAAGCCCTAGAGAAACCCTAGATTAGTGGTGTGAAGCCATAACTAGCCTATCTCCTTCCCTACCTCTCCCCTCTTTCCCTATTCAAAAAATTCTCTTCTTTCCTCTAGAAATTTCTCAAATTTGTGTGAGTTGTGATCTCTCTCAAATCTCTCTTTATGTGTGAAGCCCTAGAGAAACCATAGATTAGTGGTGTGAAACTCTAGCTAGCCTATCCCTTGTCCCATCCCTTTCTATTCTCAAAATCTAGTTCTAAAGTACTCTCTATACCTCTCCACAAATTTCTTTTTCCCCTTCACAAAAGAAAACTCAGAAAATAGCCACAAATTCCCCTCGCCATCTCGCCTTTGTCAACGACTCGCAGCAACTCCATCAACGCACTCAAGCATCACAACTGCTTCCATCATCCCCACGATAATGCCTTCACAACCTCTCAACTCGTGCTCATGCCCGTGCCTTCTTTCTCTACGTGAATACATCAGCAGCAGCAGCACAATTACCCTTGCCGCAAGCCTAGCACACCAATAGCCAATAAACAATTCAACTGCACAAGTTCCATTGCAATCAACCATTAAGTAAACAACTTTCAGCACAAGTCTCTATGCAAACCAATCAGCAAACAGTCAAGACCAGCAGCAAAAAACAAATAGAGTAGCAATCCAGCAACAATACAGAGCCTTTCTTGTGTCCCCAAAATTAGGCTGAAAATAGATTCGCACGAGCAGAATTCAGCCACCAGCAAGCTGACTTCTTCAAGCCATATCTCTCTCATCCGAAGTCCAAATTACGCACGATTTGAAGCGTTGAGTTCATGGAGAAGAGTGCTACGCATCTACACTCATCGCAGAACACTGATGTCAACATGATCCTCAGTAAGTATCTTTCTAACTCACATCGATTATTTTGAGTCTGATATTTACTCTCAAATATTTTATCAATTTAACTGTTTTTCATAACATTAGATTGTGTGTATATGTTTGCCTGTAATTCATTAGATTTGATATTGATCGTAGAAATTTTTGTCGCATAATATATTATTTTTAGTTGATTGTCGATTTAAATTGGAGTAGTTTGCGCATAATATTTTGGTTAACTCATATCTACATTATTAGTTTTAATCCTTTCCTACCAACGATCCTTTCATGTTGGTGAAGCGTGATTGAGTATTTTATTGTTGATTTCCATACACACACATACATGTTTCACATCAAAAGAGCGATTCGGAGGAGAGCGAGAAAAGAGAGTTCAAACCGGTATCAAGGGTGGGTCAAGGGAGGCATTGAGATCGAGTTCGCTGGTGTTGTGCCTTAGCGAGAGAGAGAGGTAAGTTTTTCTTTTTTTTTCTTCTTTTTCTCTTTTTTTTTTTATGTAACAAAAGCGGTTGGGTTTACCTGCTTCATAAGCGAGTTGTGACTTGACCCACCTGACAACCTCACAATGCTGCGAGGCACATGCAAGGCGCTATCGGGGGCGCGCCTGGCGATCGTTACAGGGCGCAAGGCCACGCTTTGCTCCACCTTGTGCCTCGGGAGCACCTCAAAGCGCCTTTAACATCATGGCATGAAGCAATAAGAGATTTGTAACAAAATATGGAAATGAGAATTCTTAGCTTAAAGATTTGATGAGTGTAGTTGGACATTGTTTGGCCTTCCTCGAGATCGCAACACGTGTCTCGCAATAGAGGGGTACTTTGAAAAATTGACAACTATTCCATCAAAATAGATCCATATCTAAATATGGGAGTCGGTTACGTCCCTAAAATAAAAGAGTCGGTAACTCTCCTAGAATGAAACCGGTGGTTATGAATAGATATAGATTTTCCTATATGAGATCCCCACCAATCCTGACAGTTATGAAGATCATGCACATTTAAATCTTGCGGTTACAACTATCCATGATATTTGCATCTACTACATCACCTATTAAAGATATAAATATCCATTTTTTCCAACAAGAAAGGAGGAAGAAAAAAATGTAACCCTTAAGCACTTGTAATCACAATACACTCTGCTACCAGTGTAATTCTTTCTGCTTATAGTGAACTCTCACTCCTCCGTGGTTTTTCCTGCTTCAGGTTTTCCACATAAATCCTCAGTGTTATTTGTGTTTCTAATCTTTGCATGCTCGCTCATTTTATTGTGGGAAAAAAGTCTTTCGAGATTTTATCCACCACAATGAGAGAGATATAAGCATGCGGATACAAGAGATTGTAAATAAAAATATTTGAAAAAGTGTGCTTAGGTCGAAGATTTGATATGAGTTGAGGGATCAAGAAAGCAAAGTATTGGCTTCAAGTGAAGATGAGGTACTGGAAATAGGATGGTATGCAGGGTGAAGTAAAATTAATGGAGTCGCGCTTGGAGTACAAAATTCAAATTAGACAGGATAGCACAAGCAAGGTAGAGAATTGTTGGGGTTAAGTGTCTTGCATCTAATCAAGTATTTTAAATGGGTGTGACGAGATAAGTTTATCAGGTAAAGAGAATGATGAATAATAGTTTTGAAGCCAAGACTTTTTGATAGGTTCACGATCATTTTGGGTTCACACTTCACAACCTGTTGCGCGCTCCACCTTAAACAAGCCCATTCTCATATCAAAACCTTCAAAACTATGTAACACCAAAATATAGCTGTGTACCTATGGCTTTAATTCCAAGCTCAACACCAACTGATTTTTCTGTTGTCCTGGAACATCCCTTATAGGAAGACTAGAACGGCTCCTAGACATAAGATTAAAAGAAGCCCATTTTCATCAACCAAATGACTAAAGATTTTGTATCTAAAGGTGTACAAATTAGAGACATAATCTATCACCGCTGCCATATGGCATCCCTAGCATGCATCTATTTTCTGCCTACATCATGGTGTCTCTTGGCCTACATAAAGGGACTACATAATGGGCATTTTATTGTTGAACAAGAGGAATTTAGTATGGATGCTCACGATGCACTCGGAAACATTTGGATGTCAGTCAACACCATCTCCTTTTTGTCCAAAATCAATGTTTCATCGGTTTCCTGGATGACGGGGCCATTTTTGATACTATTTCATTCAGCAGAACAACCATTCTCTATTTAGGTGCTTGATGCAGACATCTTTCCTTCTCACACTACAGAAAAACCTTATTAATTAGTAACTTGTTAAAAGACGATATTTCTTTTTATTCATATCCATGTCCCTCCAAGATGTGATTTTGGATAAGATATTATGGTCTGCATCTTTTCAATCGGGAATTAAAGGTAGGTTTGTAACTGAAATGAAATATAAAAGCTAACACTTTCTGCTATATGTAAGATATTAATTTTCCCTATATAAACAGATCCAACTATAACTCTTTATCGAGGCTGCAACCGAATTCCTGAATACAACCATGCATCAAGAAATAACCACCATCAGTGAAATCTTTAGTGAAGTGAACTAACTGAAAACCAAATTAATTCGAAGATCCGTTGCAAATACAAATACAGGTTACTGAACATCCCCAAATCATACAATTGACAAGAACAAATCACAGAACTGAAAACTAAATAATCAAAAGAAAATTTTGCGAAAGGCACGGACAAGATAAGGGATCGAATCTTACCGATTCCAAAAACAACTCCTCCCGTTACGATCTCTTCTCGATCCGCTCCCCCAGAAACCCTAGTTTTCGACCGCCCATGCTCCAACAGCTTGCGAAGAAATCCAATCTTTGAGTTCAGGAAACAATTTGGATATCAAATGATTGGTAGAGAGAGAGAGAGAGAGAGAGAGAGAGAGTTGTGAATTGGAGGTCGATCGACACGAAAGAGAGAGGAAATTGGCTGCGGATTGACTCTAAATTAAAATAATAAAAAAAAAAGACAAGGGAGAGCGGGGGGGCGGGGTGGGTTGCGTGGGGACGCCAGCAGGGTGATGACTGTTGCTGATGAGAAGAGAAAAGAAAAAATTTGCAGTTTTTATTTTTCTGTTTACGCGCTATTTTAACACGGTTTTTTGTCGAGAACCCCCGCATAAGTATTCTTATGAGACGGTGAAGGAGGATCAGTCGTGGGTTTTGTTTCTGAGTGCCATCTCAGCCACTCGCCGGCTGCTCAGAAAATCACGGGTGTACTTGTTTTGGTCAAGAGTTCATTAACCTTCCTAAAAAAAAAAAAAAAGTAGTTTGGTCTGTGGCGTTGTAAAAAGTCGTAAGCCGCGATCATAAAATACAGTTAGGGCGTGTTTGGATGTAAGGAATCGGAGTGAAGTGAGGAAGTGGGGAAGTATAATTGCTCATTTCCCTATCTATCCAAACACCGGAAAAAAAAAATAAGAAAACCCCTTTTCCCTTTTCATCTCTCTTTTACACAACCATTTTCTCACTTCCAGAGTGCTACAGTTAATTTTGTGGTCATGTAAATCTCATTTATAATAAGTTATAGCATAAAACAGTTAATTTTTTGGTCATGTAAATCTCACTTGCATTCTAATTACAATCTATTTTTTATTTTTCTTAATTAATTTTTATTTTAATATTATTTTACGGTCAACTTTGTGGTCAACTTTTTCCATTTCCACTTTTCATTACCATCCAAACACCGAAAACGACAAAACATTTTCCAAACCACACTTCCCAACAACCATCCAAACACCAGAAAATTTACTACTCATTTCCCTTTTTCCTAAAGGAAATAAATCCTACTTCCTACTTTCTCACTTCAACCAATTCCTTAAATCCAAACAGACCCTTAGTCGCAAGTGACTTGTAACCTTTTCACAACTTATGGTATTTGTTTCATCTTAAGTCGTAAAGTTCACTTGCATCTCGCTTACGATGTATTTATAATACAAACAGTTAATTTTATGGTGATGTAAATCTCACTTACAGCCCACTTGCGGCGCAGTTAATTTTATAGTCGTGCAAATCTGTATTGCAGACAGTTAATTATAATTAGATTAATATTTTTTCTATTAAATTAATTATTTTAAATTATGAGAAATTTTTTAATTATTAAATTAAATATAATTATTAGATTAACGTTTTTATTACTAATTTAATAATTTTTTACGTACTTTTTTCGCAAAGATTTTTCAAAGCCAATGGGTATGAATCCAAATATGAGTGTGATTATTGAAATCAAAGAAGTGATAAGTAGAACCACTTAGTAAGTAGATTCAGTAAATTAGTAATCTCTAAATATCTTTATACTCTACGCATCTCATTTAATTTTTAAAACCCTATTATGCCCCCGAATTGAAATTAATTACCCCACTCTTTTTTCCCCATCTTAAACCCCAGTTCCAACTCCCCCCCCCCAACAGCTCTCGACCAATTGAAACTAATTCGTCGTCAATCTCCCATCAATCTCTCGACTTCCCCCACCCACCCACCCTACACACAGTTTTCGTCCATCTCGCGTTGACTTCACGCCCCCTCCCCCCACAGCTTCCAATTCGGCTGTTGACTTCTCTCATTAGCTGTGGTGAGATTCTTTATGTTTTTTCAAACTTTTTTGAGTTGTTCGGTCGACGATCACTGAACAAATTTTATTTGTTCGGTTAAAGTCTGTCGAAAAAAAAATATTTATTTGGTTGTTGTCGGCCAAACAAATGGTTTTTGTTCGGTGGACTTCAACCAAACAGACCCAGTTTTCATTTATGAACATTGTTCCTAATGTATGGTATCTATGGCAATCACAATTATGGATATAGCAGGGTAGTTTAGAATTCGTTCTGCGGCTTCTGAAAGGCGTCGTAGACAAGGTTCTTCTTCTAATATTATAATGCCCCGGCCTACCAGGTACGGAGACGCTATTGTAACGTATATACGCAGAGAGGAAATACTCCCACATATGTACGCTAAACATCAGTACATGTAAGAATCAGTGTACGGAGTATTATACATTCCAACATAATTAGTACAAGTACACTGTTTATCACAGAGCGTGATCCAATATTACATGAATATTACATCACCATGAGGTACAAAATAACAATTTACAAGGAGATTTACAAGGTACTAAAAGCTGAGAGATGCTCACAAACAGTAAGAGGGGATTTCGAAAGTCGATCATGAGGGGGCTGGAAGGAAAAATCTACGGAAAATCTACCACTGATCCATCAGTCTTCCGCTGCGCGCTCTGATCTCCACAAAAGTCTGTCACGGTCCACGCTCCAGGATATGGACATGTAGGTCCAAGGGTTTCAGAAAGCAACCCAAAGAGTACATAAATGAAGCCAAGTGGCATGCATAGGCAACAAATGTGTATCAGGAGTTACAGTGGGTCATGTACTCAAGTCAAGCAGGCAGTCAGTGAGGAGTAAATTTAAATAGGCTAGTACTAGATCATGAAAGTACACCTAGAGGGGGGTGAATAGGTGTAAGGCTAATCTAATGACAAATGATACGGAATTAAAAACTAAATGCAACACACTTAGTGTAACCAAAGAGTGTAGTCGAATTCCTGGTGAAGGGCTCTGGACTATCTCCTCTAAATTCCTCTAAATAAGAGTTGAGGTGCTATTTGAAGCTCTCTTGGTTGAACACAAGTATAGGCACACACAATCTATACCAAGTATATAAATATGAATGAACAATATGAATCAATGCAAGGCACAATATAAGAGAGAGAGAGAGAGTTAGAGAAAGTGGATCAAACGCAAACACGAAGATATGTTTCAAGGCTCGAGCACACAGCTCTACGTTCCCGCCTTCACACAGAAGGATTTTCACTATAGCGTCCACACAGGACTTCCACACAGGGAACCTCCACTGAGGATTTGGGTCAATACAATTTGGGAGTACACAACTCCTCTCTCAATCAAAACAACATCTCACTAGAGGCTAGGCACAAAGCCAACACAAGATCAACCTCTCACTAGAGGGATACCAACAAACTCAATCACCTCTTCACTTAGAGGGTAACCACAATCCAATGCACAACCTCCTCTACACTTAGAAGGCAAGGCACGAAGCCACAAACAAATGGATGAATACAACTCTTAGTGTTTCAACAAACTACAAACTAATTTTCTCACAACACAAAGATCCTATAGATAGGATAGATGTGATAGCTCAAGTGTGAGAAAATAAAGTGTTTTGAACAAAGAAAATCACTTGGGAAAATCTCCAAATAGATATAGAAATTTAGATCAAAAACCAATTCCCAAAGGACTCTATTTTCTTTGAAATTTGTAACACTTTAAAACAAATAAAGATTAATCTTTTAAACCCAAAAACTCTTTTGAAAACTTACTGTTAAACACTTGTAAAGATTGAAAATTTTGCTCTCTAAAAACTTATTGAAAACAGCTCAAGAAATGGGGTATTTATAGCCACAAATGAAATCTGCCCGTTAGCAGCAGGAAAGGGCAATTTTGCCCTTCCGGTCGACCGGCCCAACGGTCATTTTATGACCGTTGTGCCTCCGGTCGACCGCCCAGTCGACCGGGACTGGATACAGAGAGAAGCAGCTCTCTGCCGATCGACCGGGGCCATTTCCATATAGCAGAGCTCTCTGGACGGTCGACCGCCCGGTCGACCGGCCCACCAGCCTTGGCTGTGTGCACGTCCTGTGCACGTCGGTCGACCGGACCGGTCGACCGACTTCTGCCTCGGTCGACCGGTTTGGTCGACCGGCAGACAGCCTGGTCCAACATTATAGGATTAAAAACTTGAGTTTTTATTATCAATTAAATCCCATAAAATCACATAAATTCCACAAAAATCAGTTCTTATTATATCTTTGAAATACAAATATGTGTGACAAAAATTCAACACATATTATAAACAATTTGAATCATTTTTGTGTGATAGAAAATTTTCCTTAAACCAAAATCCGTATTTTTCAAAACTTGAATTTTTGAAATGGAATTTCGTTTTCTTCAAAACACATGTAAATACAAAAACATGATATTGAAACAACTTTGAAGCATATTGTATATGGATAGAATCCAATATACATAAAAGATATTATATCTATGTTTTTGACATGAAATCCAAAAAATAAGTTTTGTTAAAATACAAAACTCCAAACTCATGATCAAAATAAGTTTTTCTAAATAGATAAAGCATAGATGTATATAGATCAAATCTAATATACATTAAACCATGTAAACTTATTTTGATTCTATCTATTCATGAAAATCATATATATGAAAAACCGAAACCAGTTAAATCGAAAACTAAACATGAAACTTTAATCTTGTGTGTGTACTTGAGCATATCAACACTATCTAATCTTTACAATGATCTAAACACAATCTTAAACTAAACAAACCGATGTCTTCTTGTAGAACTCCGTCTCCAAGTCGACTCGATCCAAACACGATCCAATGAGCTTGACTCCATCCGAGTACTAGATGCGAACTTGACGCTCGAACTCTTGAATCAACATGTGAAAGCTTCAAAACACCTTTGTTGAAGCTAATCACCTACTAATATCTTGATCAAATATCTGAAATTAAATATCACAAGATTATTAGTAAACTATAACTACATGAGTTAATCATCATCAAAACTAGAGTGAAGGGCCTCTGGGTCAACAATCTCCCCCTTTTGATGATGACAAAACTCATTGAGTTATATATACATGGATTAAAGTTAAGCTTCATAGAAGCTCCTCCTTAACTCATGCATAGCAATAAACAATAAGATATTCAATGAATGCTCAACATAAATATGCATAAATATGATATTTGATACCAATGAAATAAACATGCTCTTGATACCAATTTTAAAATAAAAATGTTCTTAAAAAATGTTGCTTTTGATACCAACAAAAGCTCTTGATACCAACAAAAGATGCTCTTGATACCAATGGTAAAAGATAACAAATTTAAATAAACATGCATATTTAAACATGAAGTAAACATGCATATATCAAACTCCAAAATATCTCTCCCCCTTTTTGTCAATTCATCAACAAAGGGATACAAACAATAAAAGGCATAAATAATATTTTTTTCTTTTTTTGACATAAATCAAACAATAAAGGTATATATGCTATATACATTCATGAAGATGAGAGACGTGAAGTTAATTCCCCCCCCTCCGCATACATGCATTTATATGAAAATAGATGACTAAACCCTAACCACGTAAAAGCATAATATGCAATGTATAAAAGGAGATGTGAAGCTCCTACTACACACGTGTACTACATACCAAAGAAAGGTCAATCACTTCAATATGACATACACTCAATATGAATCTATATATAGAGAAGATGTTAAACTTCCCTTGCATATAAGTAATATAAATCAAAACATTATTATACCAATTGAAAATAAACAAAACATTTTGAAGAAACCAACAAAAATTTTGATACCAATTGAAAGATATAAATATATCGAAAATCTTGATACCAATTGTAAAAATTTGTACCAATTGAAAATATTTTACACTTTTGATACCAATTGAAAAACATAAATCAATCTTTTTTGTTAAACACTAAAATCATTTTGCAATAGAGATACCAAATAGAGAATAATATCAATTTAATTTTCTTGATACCAATATCGAAAATGAAACATATACCAATTGAAAATAATTTTCATTAGGAGCATAAGAAACCAAATGAAAACTTAGATATCATTTTTTAACATAAAGAGTGAGAGTAAGATACCAATTGTAAACAAAACCGATTGAAAGATAAAATATGAATTTTCTCCCCTTTATGAAATACTCATGAAAATAATTCATAAACTTGTATAAGATACCAATTTGAAAAATAATTGTCTTTAAGGACTAAATCAAGCTTAGCATAACAAAATTTGTGCTTAAAGATATAGAGATATAGTAAGCACAATCAAAACACATATATATGTATGAAAAGTTAAATACCAATCGACATTTATACTATTTGAAGTTGAAGCATACATATATAGAAACAAATATGAGTATACAAAATAAATATCAATTATGATACTAATTGAAAACACGATGAGAATCAAGTGTATAACTCATAAAGATCCACCCTATTCATGCACATATTAAAATGATTTTCAATTTGAGCATATAAGGCATGGTCGTCCATCCAACCACCCTTTGATGGAAGGGGTTTTCAAAAATAAGTTTGAAAATAATTTTAGCATAATTGAAAACTCTTCCAAAATGAAGAAATACGCAATTAGTTTTATGATAAATTTAAAAACTAGTACGAAATCCTTCAACTAAGGAATAAAACAAGAATATATTCCATGAAAAACATGTAAGTCACACGATCATCAACACTCAAAATCTATAAAGCACATATCATACTCATAAAAATAAAGTCATGAGAAAACATTAATTAAAATGAGTGTATGAGGTTATGTGAAAAACATAATCATGAAAATTGACGATAAGGCTCATATAAAAGTCATCAAAACTAAATCTACTTCAAGGTATATGTATGTTTAGTCTAAATTAGAAGTATACATACATATCCAAACACAATTGAGTCCATAAAAGAATATTGCATGAAAAGCAAGTGACTCAAGGTTATACATGTATATCCAATAGTTTTGATAAAATTAACATATACATGAAGCTAAAACATATTATCAATGAAAATATGTACAAAATAGGGAATACAAGTCAGAATGTATGAATCATCAAAACTAGGCTATACTAGTACATATAGTGGGTATAAATGAGCAATCAAGTACAAACATATAATAATCAATTTGTGGCTCATTAGTTGTACAAGCATATGCACAAGTTTTAATGAAAAATTACATCCAAACATATAATCAAAACATGAAGCATAAAATGAAAACATAAACCAATATGATTAATAAGTAAATGCACATGTCTTAGATTTATGATATACACAATAATTAAACAAGTGTGAGAACACAAAAATATGGGTCCATATAAATATGGGTGTATCTCAAATACTATACATGTATATCACTAATCTAAATTTCATGACATTTAACATAATAATCAAAAACATGCTAAAAATCAATAACATGAAAGCATGTAAACTAAATGGGAGTTAGAGATTGTTACCAAAACCATGAGGGCACATCTCCATATCTCCAAACTATGGTGGTCCTCCCACCAAACTTCCCTTGAAAGTGATGCATCCATAATAGTCACCATAAAGCTCGGAACGCATCCACCTCAAGGCACCAGTACTCTCACGTCGAGTGAGAGCCCACACCTACATCAAATAGCATAGGGGTGGATTTTGGTACCCAAACTCTATTGGGTCCATGGGGGTTAGCTCCTTTCCTAACCCAAACAAATCTATTTGCTAAATTTACATTATGTACTCTATCATAACAAAACTTAGAAAGGTGGCCCTTACGTCCACAATGTGTACATGTGTATACATGAGTATACATAGTGTTATGTGTATGAACGTGAGGAGCATGTGTGAGCCGTGTATGGTGTGCATGCATAGGTGGAACTTGTTTCTTTCAAAACATAGATTCCAAACGTGTGTGGTTCATGGCACATTGGCTCAAAGTGGAGCCCAAACAATCAACACTCTTCTTTAAAATATTTATATCATTTTCAATCATAAAAAAAGAGGTGGAACATGCTATAGTAATACTAGATGGTGAGGCTACACTAGCATGGCAAACATGTGAGTCAATATCATTTTTCAAAGAAATATTTTTATTAGAAATCAAATCCAAATTCTTTGAAATAGAAATAATTTTGTTTTTCAAAGATTCATTTTCTTTTACAACAAAATCAAGTTTGAAGATAAAACCTCATTTTTCTTCAAAACAATTTCACAATTATTTTATGTTTCAAACTCTTGTTTTCATTAAGTACAAGTTCAAGTTGGGATTTCAATGAATCACGTTCACTTGAAATCTCATCCCTCTCTTGCAAAACAATCTCCAGTCTAGAAGACAAGTTTTTATTTTCTTCTTTTAATGCAAAACTTTTATTTTTCAAAAGATTATATTTTTCTAACAATTTTTCACAAACAATAAATAGTTCTTCATTTAATGCATCGGCATCAATATGTTCATCACCTGAAGAACTAGCACTATCATCTAGATGAGTTTCCGAATTTACCTCAAGGGAGTCATTCCCTTGGAGCATATAGCAATATTGTTCGGACTCTCCTCCACTAGATTCCTTCTCCACATATTTTGGCGTTTGAAGCGCGGGAGAGGTCAAAGTGTTCCACATTGCAAAGGCGGAATCACAATGAGAAACCATAGAAATATAATCTTTACTTAGAGTGCTTCTGTGCTTCTAAGTGCCATTAAGGCTTGTGCATTGGCCTCTATATGCTTGCTATTATCAAGATAGGATTTCTTGGTAGCGGCAAGGAAAACATGCAAGCCTAGGGTTTTTAGGTACATGGACATCCTAGCTTTCCAAACATCAATGTTGGAAGTATCATACATAGGAGGGGTCATGAAGTCCATGAGTGTGCGAAAACAAGTATGTGCAAATGTAACTATAGATTAGCAAACCAAGATTTCACTCCTAGATGGTTAAACCTAATATCAGGAGCGTAGGCTCTGATACCAATTGAAAGTACACTTAGAGGGAGGGTGAATAGGTGTAAGCCTAATCTGACAAATGATGCGGAATTAAAAACTAAATGCAATACACTTAGTGTAACCAAAGAGTGTAGCCGAATTTCCGGTGAAGGGCTCTGCACTATCTCCTCTAAATTCCTCTAAATAAGAGTTGAGGTGCTATTTGAAGCTCTCTTGGTTGAACACAAGTATGGGCACACACAATCTATACCAAGCATATAAATATGAATGAACAATATGAATCAATGCAAAGCACAATATAAGAGAGAGAGAGAGAGAGTTAGAGAAAGTGGATCAAACGCAAACGAAGATATGTTTCGAGGTTCGAGCACACAGCTCTACGCCCCTGCCTTCACACAGAAGGATTTCCACTATAGCGTCCACACAGGACTCCCACACAGGGAACCTCCATTGAGGATTTGGGTAATACAATTTGGTAGTACACAACTCCTCTCTCAACCAAAACAACCTCTCGCTAGAGGCTAGGCACAAAGCCAACACAAGATCAACTTCGCTCTAGAGGGATACCAACAAACTCAATCACCTCTACACTTAGAGCGATAACCACAATCCAATGCACAACCTCCTCTACACTTAGAAGGCAAGGCACAAAGCCACAAGTATATGGATGAATACAACTCTTGGTGGTTTCAACAAACCACAAACCAATTTTCTCACAAAACAAAGATCCTATAGATAGGATAGATATGATAGCTCAAGTGTGAGAAAATAAAGTGTTTTGAACAAAGAAAATCACTTGGGAAAATCTCCAAATAGATATAGAAATTTAGATCAAAAATCAATTCCCAAAAGACTCTATTTTCTTTGAAATTTTCAACACTTTAAAACAAATAAAGATTGATCTTTTAAACCCAAAAACTCTTTTGAAAAACTTGCTATTAAACACTTATAAAGATTGAAAATTTTTCTCTCTAAAAACTTGTTGAAAACAGCTCAAGAAATGGGGTATTTATAGCCCCAAATGAAATCTGCCCGTTGGCAGCAGGAAAGGGCAATTTTGCCCTTCCGGTCGACCGCCCGGTCACCGGCCCAACGGTCATTTTTATGATCGTTGCGCCTCCGATCGACCGCCCAGTCAACTGGGACTGGATACAGAGAGCAGCAGCTCTCTGCCGGTCGACCGGCCAGTCGACCGGGGCCATTTCCAAATAGCAGAGCTCTCTGGACGGTCGACCGCCCGGTCGACCGGCCCACCAGCCTTGGCTGTGTGCACGTCCTGTGCACGTCGGTCGACCGGACTGGTCGACCGACTTCTGCCTCGGTCGATCGGTCCGGTCGACCGGCAGACAGCCTGGTCCAACATTATAGGGATTAAAAACTTGAGTTTTTATTATCAGTTAAATCTCATAAAATCACATAAATTTCACAAAAATCAGTTCATATTATATCTTTGAAATACAAATATGGTGACAAAAATTCAACACATATTATAAACAATTTGAACCATTTTTGTGTGATAGAAAATTTTCCTTAAATCAAAATCCGTATTTTCCAAAACTTGAATTTTTGAAATGGAATTTCGTTTTCTCCAAAATACATGTAAATACAAAAACATGATATTGAAACAACTTTGAAGCATAGTGTATATGGATAGAATTCAATATACATAAAAGATATTTATCTATGTTTTTGATATGAAATCCAAAAAATAAGTTTTATTAAAATACAAAACTCCAAACTCATGAAATAGACTATCAAAATAAGTTTTTCTAAATAGATGAAGCATAGATGTATATAGATCAAATCTAATATACATTAAACCATGTAAACTTGTTTTGATTCTATCTATTCATGAAAACCATATATATGAAAAACCGAAACCGGTTAAATCGAAGACTAAACATGAAACTTTAATCTTGTGTGTGTACTTGAGCATATCAACACTATATAATCTTTATAATGATCTAAACACAATCTTAAACTAAACAAACCGATGTCTTCTTGTAAAACTCCATCTCAAAGTCGACTCGATTCAAACACGATCCAACGAGCTTGACTCCATCCGAGTACTTGATGCGAACTTGACACTCGAGCTCTTGAATCAACGTGTGAAAGCTCTAAAACACCTTTGTTGAAATTAATCACCTACTAATATCTTGATCAAATATCTGAAACTAAATATCACAAGATTATTAGTAAACTATAACTACATGAGTTAATCATCATCAAAACTAGAGTGAAGGGCCTTTGGGCTAACAGATCAAGAAGTAAAATTGTAATGCATTGAAATCAATGTTATGAGTATATTCATCTAAGTATGTAATAATTATCATCTAAATGTGTTATATGTAGATGAAGGCAAAATCAGTTATATAAACTCAACTGCCAGAAACATGAGATTAGTATGTCGAGGGGATAATTCAAATAAGAAAACTCTCATATATATACCATATACCCTATTTCACCATCAACTTAGTGTATACAACACGTATTGCTTAATAACATGTATATCAGCATTCTTGTATATAAGTAGGGCAATGTAGTCCAGTACCAGGAGTATCAGTTATATTTGGAATTCATATACAGGTGATAGTCAAGATAACTTAATTATATAACGATAATAATAATAATAATCAGTATCGCCTGTTATTTTAATCATTCCCCTCCAGTGTCTTATACCACTGGCAGTTCATATTGGAGTACGTACTTCCAGCAGAATACATTTGAATTGTGATATACAAATATCATTATTCAAACGAGAGAGTGACCGAAAAACATCCGCTTCTGATATTATTATTGTTAGGTAATTAAGTTATGTCAGGCATGGGGCAAGATGTAACATATTAAGTTATTTAATAAGGATGATTAGTGTCGGACATTTCAATTTTCTCCCTACCAGTATCACACACCATTGGTAGTTCATACTAGAGTTTGTACTCCGGTAGAACTCAATCGGATTTGATATGTGTGTACCAGTATCTGAAATAAGGAGAGACCAAATATTGCACGTTTCTAATATCATTATTGTTGGGTTATTAATTTCTTATTATTCATCCGATCCATATGCTTTGGTATGTGTTACCGATATACATACATCTACATATGAATAAGACGAGTTATAGTTGAAAACTGATAGGGGATTAATGAACCATGTTTATAATGGGCCCTGTGCATATCTGGGACTATGACCTCAGGACCATCCGATACTGGAGTCCAGAACCAGTCGCTAGGTTGTAAGAGTCTTATCCCTGGAACATGAGTAGAATCAGTATAGGGTGCCAGTATACCCCACCAGAACACCTAGAACTCTCAGGTTGTTCTGTAGTTGTAGTTGCGCAACATAGAGCCATTATAAACACGTACACATATTGATTCCATCAGTTTCCCCCACTCCGATATAAGTTGTTCAATTATTATATATTTTCTAGTTTAGTATCCAGGGTGTATTCACTATAATCCGGTATTCATGATAATCCGTTTATGGGAAGTAACAGAAGTATACTATCATGAGTATAATATCAGGAGTATCTCAGTTATAAGGATTCGGGAGTGCAAGAGTTTAGGAGTACCAATTTTCTGGTAACAATATAATAATCATGTCAAGTCCTCGTAAAAGCGGTAATCATGAATAAGGTAATATAATTAGTCAGGTGTCACATCATCAAGTCAAATGTATCAGTACCAAGTATCAAGTATCATGTATTAGATGTCAATATCAAGTATCTAGTATCATGTGTCAGTATTAAGTATCATGCTGAGTCAAAATATGAACAGTCTAATATAGTAAATAGTGTATCAGTATGATGTTTCAAGTGTTAGATACTATGCAAGCTATATAACTTAATTCAGGAATATATCATATTACATATTTCACTCTCTTCACAAACCATTAAAATAACATAAAAGAGTAAAACAGCCAAATGCACAACCAAGCGGTGCTAAGTAAGGCTGAGGCAAGGTTAACGAGCATCGTTGATCCCTAAAGTGCAGGTGAGACCACCACATGGGAACGACTCGAGTGTTGAAACATTATTCTGTCATTCGACAGAGTTCCGCTCGGGCGAGTCTAGCGATAAAGCACTCAGTTCTAAGCTCACCTACTAGGCGGAGCATGGAAAATCGCGAAGCAGTTTAAGTACACCCCCTGCAACTACCATTAAACCCTGATGGCATAAGACATATTACCTATTGGGTAGCCCAAAAAATGGGCTTTTGCAAGAAGGCTAGTGGGGCCAGAAGGCCGAGTAGGTACCTGCAGAAAATGTTAGTGCCACATGAACACACATATAACAATCAATAAATAATCCACAGTGCGATCCACCAACTCTGAGTGGGAGAACCACTCCGCCAAGCTACCATGAAACCCAGAGGATATAAGGCCCCAAACCTATTGGATAGCTCGCAGAGTGATCTCTCGGACGTCTATCCCTAAGGACCGTTCGCCCGAGGGCTTTAGCCAAAGTACCTGTAACCTGCACCACCATTAGTCCAAATACCTGCACCACTGTTAGTCTAAAAAATATAAAAAAATGCATATAAATTATAATAATTACAACGGACAGCCAGATATACAACTACAAGCCCATGTACATCCAAATAAGCAACCAACGCTCATAACACTGATACAGTTATTTATACAAGTATTTTTCTATAGAATTTCCAAAACTAAATAACGGTAATCGCACTGGGAGCATGTACGCGCACCAAGGAAAAAATTCTCGCCTAAAATACTCGGGTACGGCTACGGTCACCAGGAATGTCAAAGGGAGAGAAAATGAGGGTTATAAAGAGATAAAAAAAGAGGAGAAAGAAAGAAATTAAGGAAAGATAAAGAGAGAGTGAGAGAGAGATTTAGAGAGAGAAAGAACAGAAAGCGTGAGGGAAGGGAGAAAGGGAAGGGAGAAAGGGAAGAGAGAGAAGGAGCCCACAAGAGAGAGAGAAGAAAGGCAGAGAGAAGAAATAAACAGAGAGAAAGAAGAAAGAAAAGAAAAGAAAAGAGAAAGGAAAAGAGAGAAGAAGGCCAGAGTTGGCCGGCCTTGGCTGGTGTCCTGGTTAGGTTGGCCGGCCGGCACGGCGACACGACCACCAAGAGAGGAGTAGAAGGGGAAATTAGATGGTGATGGAGATGGATAAAAGTGGTGGTGGTTGAATGGTGGTAATGTGGTGATGGTGGTGGTGGCCTTGGCCGGTGATCGGGGCGGAACCAGCACTCGAAAACGTGTATTTATGAAATCAATGAAAAGCTTGTATGTGCTAATGTTCCCTCGATACTTCCGTTATAGCATTGGCTCAATGGGTTGAATCCATAGGGACGGGAGGCGATAGAAGCATTAACAATTTATATTCACGTTGGTTGTTAATAAGTCTTCTTTGTTAAAAGAATGAGAAAAAGAAGGAAGAAAAGAAATTCCAAAAGTGATAGGTGAGGAGAGGCGATGAAAGCGGCGCTGTGAAAATAAAAGAGAAATAGTTTGGAAAACAAAATAGAAAAGAAGATGAAGCTTGTAGTAAAGAAAATGAAAATAAGGGTGAACAAAGAGGATGGTAAAAACAACGATTGAAAAAATAATAAAACTTTTTGGAATTGGTTTTTAAAATAAAGTAAAAGAAAACTCATGGCTACTAACTACTAGTTGCTCCACTAACCATGCTAACCTCTTAGTGATAGTTGCCTCACATGGATCCTTGGCCATCACTAATCCTTGGCTTCAAGAGACGATACAGAGTATGGCCTATAAGTTTGTTCCTCTACATTCAAACAACACATCCATACCACATAACCAGTTGCAAGCTACTATTAATTCATCAAAACTGGTTAGAGGTGAGCATGAAATAAAGAAGACATTGCAAGTTAGTAAGTTATTGGGTTAGGTGTTAGAAATGTTAGAATGTCAGAATCTATCATCATGAGCCATCAATGGCTCTTGCAAGAGTAAGGCCTTGTAGAGGCTACTAGATTCATGTGGATTATCAAGTAAGTGATTAGATGGTTAGTGGTTAGTAGTTAGATTGCCATGAGAAGAAGAAATTAGCTAAGCATTATGTAGAAGATGGAGAAAATTACAATGGAGAAGAAAAGAGACACCTTTACATAGATTGTCACCATCTATTACATCAATCTCTCTCTGAATCTCTCTGCCCTACTACAAGATCTAAAAAGAAATGCAAATACAAAATAAAAGAAGAAGAACACCTACACTACCCTAGCCTAAATCCAAAACTGCTTGCGTTCCAGGCCTCTGCAGGGCTATATATAGGCATAAGGGGCTTCTAGAAGACGAGACGAGGCCACGCGTCGAAGATCGACGCGTGGCCCCACTACCTTGCCACGGAAACGCGGCAATGCCGCGTTTTCACGGCAAAACCAGGGACTTAGGTCCCTGGTTTTTGGCGAAAGATGCCCGTCGCTTCTAGGACCTTCTTGGTATACTTGGTTTCGGGTATATTCGTCCGGATCTTCGTCTAACATGCGCAAAGGTCTAGGTTCAATGCATCTTCTAGAAGTTCCCTTACTTGGCCTCCATGAAATCAGGATTTAATTACCCAAAAATGGGTTTAATTAAGCTCTTATTACTCTGGCCATTAAACTCTTGATTTATCTGCAAAGTAGACCAAAATGCAATTAGAACTGATATTTTATTCATAAATTGGTGGGAAATGCGATATAATAATGCAGAATTGTAGACTAATCACACCCCTACACTTATCTTTTGCTCGTCCCGAGCAAAACAAGAAAAAAAACTATACTACATATATTATTACACCACTTTCGCAGGTGACGCGATTGCACTGAGCGTGTGCAACAAGCCGTTAAACCTCTAGGTTATCCCTAGAGGAGGAGTTTTGTCTCCTTAGGGTTTTCAGTGGATTGCACCCGCAAAATCCATAAAGAAAAAAAAGACAAATGTTAGTATCTTGAAAATGCATTTTGAAAGAGAGACAAGTTTACAAAATATTTTTGCAAAAAATATAAGCGATCTAAGATCATAAGTCCACCAAAAATTATTCTCCTTTAAACTTAGTCTATATGCAAGATCTTGTCTTCAATTAAGGTAAGAATTCAAAATGGGTTGAATATTTTATCCTTCGTAAAACCTAAATATTATGCACTTTGTGACAGTAAAAATTTCTAGGATTTCAACTCTAACCATCAAGCCATTTATTTATATATATATATATATATTTCTTTTTTCCCTTCCCTTAGCTTCATTAGGCTTTCTAGTTCACTCATGTAGCGAGCCTTTAACCGATGACTCCCAAACCAGACGGTTCTAGGGCACCAGATGAGAAAACATCCCTCGGGTTTAAGGACTCGAGTTAACAAGGCCACAAAACTAAGGGGGATTATTTGTTTCTTTTGACCACCGTTAGGCGTGAATAATCATGCTTCTTGAGGCATACTTACCCAGCTTAATAAGTGATTTTTTCTTCGTATATAATATCTATTATTTTTTTCTTTTTATTTATTTTTGCTTTATGGCATTTTAGGTCTTTGTTTCCATCCCAAAAATTGTGTTTGTATGAAGTGCATACTATCTAAGGTAAAAAATTCAAGATAAAATTATCTCTCCAATTTATCTTACTTAGCCTATAATTTTAAATAAGATCCATTATTTTGACTAGGTTTAAGATGTCATAATTAAGGTTTTCTTAATTTCTAAGATCATCTTAATTTTCTTAAAAATAGATCAAAATATTATCTCCTATTTCAAAAAGTTTTTAAAGAAAGGGAAAAAGTTCCAATACAAAAGAAGAATTTTAAGAAGAAGTGAAAAATAAAGAAAATCTAAAAGCTCTATGTTAGTAAAACCTCCCCCACACTTATCTCATGCATTGTCCTCAATGCATCGTGATGTATGTATGCATGAAACAAATAGAGAGGAAAGAAAAAATTACCTCAAGGTAGTGGTTCCGATGGTGGTCTGATTGGTCCACGAAATGCGACCAATCCAATTTGCGTGGAGTCCGGAGGAACCCACTAGAGACCTCTAAAATACAACCTACTATAATGATGTATATATATATGATTTTTATTAAGAATTTTACACGATCTAATTTTCAAATTTTCAAAATAATTTCGGAGTCATTATTGTCATCACTTTTGTCCCAAAATAGACTATGAAAAGATAGAATGATTGAATTGGACTCAAGAAATGTAGGAACTAATACTGACTCAGGAATTTAACTTAAGTCAAGTAAAAGTTCAGGAGTCAAAATTGGTTCAGGAAGAGGGTCCAATCAAGAAGTTGAAATTCTAGTCCATATTCATTTCCCCACAATGGAATGTGACTCTCTGAGATTGGTGATTCAAGTTCAAGAATGACAAGTATGGGAACCAAAACTGACTCTAAAATGTTGCTCAATTTGGGTAACAAAACTAGAGTCAATATTGATTCAGGAATTTGAACTGGATCACAAATTTGAGGATTAAAGTCACATTCTTGTCTGAGTTCAATTTCATAAAAATGAGAACTTGCCAATATGTCAATGGGATAGTCAAAAGTATGAAATTGGTCAAGTTCAATTTGTTGATCATAAAAGATTGGTGATTCAATTTCATGATGGATTGGCACAAGATCCAAGTTGACTCGGGAAAATCCTGAAATCAGGTAAAAACACCTCAGCCATTATGGAATCTGGCAGTGAAATTGAATTACAAAGTTGAGGTTCAGGATCATATTCATGCGCAAGTTCAATCTCAGGAAAAGGATAACTTGCCAAAATGTCAATGGGATTTTCAACATTTGAGGTTTGGTCAAGTTCAGATGGGTGGACTGAAATTGAATCTTAGTTTCCAAAATGACAAGAGTCCTGGGTCAGATCAATAGAGTTAGGGATAGCTGAATTGGTCAAAGATTGATAAGATAGAGTTTCCTCATTATAAATGCTAACCAATTGACTCAATTGTGTTTCCAACCTAGTGATAGACTGGGCAGAAGATTTTTGAAATTGTAGTTACAAGACTTCTATACTCTTTTTTTGATGCGATATTTTTTCAAGTAGATTCTCTAGAATGGGAGTGTAAGAATCTTGGTTTCCAAAATAACAAGAGTCATGGGTCAAATTGACTGATTTAGAGATATTTGGATTGGTCAAAGGTTGATAAGAGAGAGTTTCCTCATTCCTATAAATGTTAACCAATTGACTTAATTGTGTTTCCAACCTATCAATAGACTGAGAAGAAGATTTTTGAAATTGTAACGCAGGCTCCTGCAAGATTTTTATACTCTTTTCTAGATGTGATTTTTCTTCAAGTGAATGGTCCAGAAAGGGAGTATAAGAATCTTGGTTTTGGAAAGATAGTGAAGATTGTGAGTCCAACATATTTTAAGATTGAAGCTTTGACTCACGCAAGAGTTCCTTACTTGTTTCCACGGCAGATGGTTGTTCATTATAAGGAGGTGAAATTGAGTAAGACTCTTAAAAATATTGTGAAATTGAAGAGGCCATCATTTTCTGAAATTGTCGCTTGGCCTCTTGTAGATTGGCTTCTATATTCTTTTCTAACTCGGATTTTTCTTCAATGAGAGGTCCAGGAAAAGGAGTATAGGAAGCAAAATTGGGGAATGGAATTGTGGAAATTGTGAAAATTGTGGACAAGGTGGTGAAAAATTGGACTCGGCGGAGGTGAATCCCCATTGACTCTGTGACCAGTTGAAATTATTTTTGAAATTATAGTCATAAGATTTGGGGTTTGGGTTGTATTGATTCAGATAAGTCCAACCCGGTGTATTTGGTTGGTTCATATTATAAAAAGGCGGGTTGGAATTATCCGAATCAAATGGGGTTGGTGTAAAATATGGATTCATATTCGGATTGAAAGAATTGTAATTGTTGAATTCTATTTCACAAACAATCACAAACAAAAAAGAAAAAGCAAACAACAAACAAAAAGAAAAGAAAAAATCAAAACCAAGCCTATATTAAGGTTGACCTAGACCTAGACGACTCCTAACAGGTCGATTACCCGGGGAGGTTGTTGCTTGAATCCGACAATAAGCTAATTGGCCAAGTAAGGGCAAAATACGGTAGGAGGTATCCGTGCGTAAGCAATGGGCTTTAATTATGCCAAACTACGGTATTTCGAGGCGTAACCTCTTAATCCCCAACCTTATACACTGATTTCACAAGAGTAAGATTCAAAACAAGTTTCACCCTCGGTCAATCTCTTAATGAATCTGAGATGTTCTCTAGGGGGCAACGTCTATCAATTTTTATTAGGGCTTGGGTTGTGTGAGTGGGGAGGTGGTCTTTGAGCTAAGGTAGGGTGATGAAATCCCCACCTTATCTTGTATTAGGTTATGCCCTTAAATCCAATTCGTGCAAGTGTGCAATATAGATAAGAATATAACACAAAGCGATAAATCACCCACGTGTTTGTTCTATGCTATATGCAATGCCATATGTACACCTCAATCCAGATCACAACAACAGAACAAAATATAGTATATTGGAATTGAAATTGACACGTGCCTAAATGCAAATGTCTAAACCGTTTTAAAAGCGTCCAAATACCGTATTTTAGTTCTTTAATTTATTGTAATGTGTCAGGCAATCAAAGCAGATAATTAGCAAAAGAATACAATAATATATGCAACTTGCAAATTTTCTGCAAAAGACAAAGCATAAACGCCACAAAATTGCCGCGTTCTCGCGTCTTTACTTTGATTTCCGCGGCAAAGTTTTAGAAGCAGGGTCACTGCTTTCTAGAGCAGGGATATGCAAGCAAAAGGAGAGTTCTGCAATGTTCAATTTCTGGAAAAATTAACCTGCACACCAAATCTGAGAAGATAATGTTAACAAAAACGTGAAAATAAAACCATTCCCGTCCCCGGCAATGGCGCCAAAAATTTGATCGGGACGGAATCAGCACTCGAAAACGTGTATATATGAAATCAATGAAAAGCTTGTATGTGCTAATGTTCCCTCGATACTTCCGTTATAGCATTAGCTCAACGGGTCGACTCCACGGGACAGGAGGCGATAGAAGTATTAACAGTTTATGTTCACGTTGGTTGTTAATAAGTCTTCTTTGTTAAAAGAATAAGAAAAAGAAGAAAGAAAAGAAATTCCAGAAGTGATAGGTGAGGAGAGGCGATGAAAGTGGCGATGTGAAAATAAAAGAGAAGTAGTTTGGAAAACAAAATAGAAAAGAAGATGAAGATTGTAGTAAAGAAAATGAAAACAAGGGTGATAAAGAGGATGGTAAAAACAACGATGGAAAAAATAATAAAAGATTTGGAATTGGTTTTTAAAATAAAGTAAAAGAAAACTCATGACTACTAACTACTAATTGCTCCACTAACCATGCTAACCTCTTAGTGATAGTTGTCTCACATGGATCCTTAGCCATCACTAATCCTTGACCTCAAGAGACGTTACAGAGCATGGCCCATAAGATTGTTCCTCTACATTCAAACAACACATCTATACCATATAACAAGTTGCAAGCTACTATTAATTCATCAAAACCGGTTAGAGGTGAGCATGAAATAAAGAAGACATTGCAAGTTATCAAGTTAGTGAGTTAGATGTTGAAATGTTAGAATGTTAGAATCCATCACCATGAGCCATCAATGGCTCTTGCAAGAGCAAGGCCTTGTAGAGGCTACTAGATTCATGTGGATTATCAAGTAAGTGGTTAGATGGTTAGTGGTTAGTAGTTAGATTGCCATAAGAAGAAGAAATTAGATAAGCATCATGCAGAAGACGGAGAAGATTACAATGGAGAAGAAAGGAGACACCTTTATGTAGATTATCACTATCTATTACATCAATCTCTCTTTATCTCTCTCTGAATCTCTCTGCCCTACTGCAAGATCTAAAAAGAAATGCAAATACAAAATAAAAGAAGAAGAACACCTACACTACCCTACACTAAAAGATAGAAAACCTAGCCTAAATCCAAAATTGCTTGAGTTCCAGACCTCTGCAGGGCTGTATATAGGCATAAGGGGCTTCTAGAAGATGAGACGAGGCCACGCGTCGAAGATCGATGCGTGGCCCTACTACCTTGCCGTGTTGCCGCATTTCTGTGGCAAAACCAGGGACTTAGGTCCCTGGTTTTTGGCGAAAGTTGCCCGTTACTTCTAGGACCTTCTTGGTATACTTGGTTTCAAGTATATTCATCTGAATTTTTGTCTGATGTGCGCAAAGGTCTAGGTTCAATGCATCTTCTAGAAGTTCCCTTACTTGGCCTCCAAGAAATTCGGATTTAATTACCTGAAAATGGGTTTAATTAAGCTCTTATTACCCTTTGGCCATTGGACTCTTGATTTATCTGCAAAGTGAAATCACTTAGAGGGGGGTGAATAGGTGATAATGCTAATCTAGAGAACTTAATGCGAAATTTAAAAACTAATTGCAATTACCAAGAGATGCACACTCAAACAAGCCAAGTAAATAATTATGAATGAACAATATGAATTGATGCAAGACACAATATAGAGAGAGAGTAAGAGTCAAGGGATCAAGCGCAAACAACAAGATATGTTTCGAGGTTCGAGCACCCAGCTCTACATCCCCGCCTTCACACAGAAGGATTTCAACTCCACTAGCTTATCCACAAAGGACTCCCACAAAGGGAACCTCCACCGAGGATTTGGGGCAATATCAATTACAAGGAGTACCCAATTCCTCTCTTTACAAACACAACCTCCTTCTTGAGGCACAACTCCAAGCCAACAAACAATCACCTCACAACTTGAGGGATTAGCACAAAGCTTACACAAGGATCACCTCACACTTTGAGGGATACAACCCAAATGCACAACCTCCTCAACACAATGAGGGAAAGGCACAAAGCCAAGCAAAGATTGGGTTTACAACTTGGTGGTCTAACAAACAACCACAAACAATCTCTTTTCCCACACAAAGATCCTATAGAGTAAGATAGTAGATGTAGCTCAAGTGTGGAGAAAACAAAGTGTTTAAAACAAAGAAAAATCACTTGGGAAATCACCACAAAGATATAGAATGATTGAACCAAACCAAATTCCCAAAAGACTATTTTTCTTTGAAATAATGAAACACTTTAAAACAATATGATTGATCTTTTTAGCACAAAGAAACTCTTTTTAAAACTTGTTCAAATACTAGAGAAAGCTCAGAAATTTCGTCCAAAAAATTCTTAGAGAAAACCTCTTTCCAATGGGGTATTTATAGGCCATTTACAAAACTAGCCGTTGGCAGCAGATTCTGCCAAAAATGAACTACCGGTCGACCGCTCGGTCGACCGGCCAACGGTCACATTTTGACCGCTGGCAGCAACCGGTCGACTGTGCGGTCGACCGTCCCAGATACAGAGAGCAACGTCCTCTGTCCGGTCGACCGCTCGATCGGCCGGGGGCAAACAGAGAGCAACCTGCTCTCAGTCGGTTGACCGTGCGGTCGACCGGCTCATGGGGCAGCCAGCGTGCACGTATCCGTGCACGTCGGTCGACCGCTACGGTCGACCGGCCTAGCCTGGCAGCTGCAGTTCAGGGAAAAACTTGGTTTTTAATGTCTTAAAAATTCCCATAAAATCTCTAAAATTCCACAAAAATAGTTTTATCATTTTTCATTGAAATACAAACTTGTGTTAAAAAGTTTAACACAAATCACAAACATATTGGACTATTTTGTGTTATAGAAATTTTGCCAAAAACCAAAAACTGTATTTTCTAAAACTTGGATTTTGAATAGAAAATACATTTTGTCCAAAACTCATCCAAATATAAAAACATGATATTTAAACACATTGAAGCATGATGCATATGGATAGAAATCCAATATACATGAAACATATACATATCATAGTTTTTGACCTTAATTCCAAAAATATGTTTTGTAAAAAATACCAAAACATAAAACACATGAATAAGTGAGTCAAAACTAAGTTTGTCTAAGTAGTTGAAGCATGCATGTATATAGAACAAATCTAATATACATTAAACCATATAAACTAGTTTTGAATCTATCTATTCATGAAAATCAAGATCGGTTAAACCTAAAACCGAAAACCAAAACCAAAACATGAAACGCGTGTGTTGTGAACTTGAGCATATCATACTATTCTAATCTTTACAAATGGATCTAAACACAAAACTAAAAACTAGGTACCGATGTCTTCTTGTAGAGCAACGTCTCCAAGCCTACTCGATCCAAAACTTCGTGATCCACCGAGCTTAACTCCAATGAGTGCTATTTATGATCTTGTCGCTCAGGCTCTTGAATCACTATGTGAAAGCTTCCAAACCATCTTGTTGAAGCTAATCACCAACTAACATCTTGATTAATAATCTGAAACTAAAATCACAAGATTATTAGTACACATAACTACATGAGCTAATCATCATCAAAACTAGAGTGGAAGGCCTCTGGGCCAACAATCTCCCCCTTTTTGATGATGACAAAACTCATGGAGTTATATATGCATGGATTAAAGTTAAGCTTCAAGGAAGCTCCCCCTTAACTCATGCATAGGAGAAAAACATAATAAATATGCAATGTAAGCTCACAAACATGTATGTATAGACATGCATAAAACACGTATATTTCTAAAACATGCTCTTGATACCAATTAAATTAAATAAAATAAATACATGTTCAAAACAATCTCTTGATACCAATTTGCAAAACAAAACTAAAGAAGCTCTTGATACCAAAAATAAACATGTTCTTCAAATAATGCTTTTGATACCAATTGAACTTTAAACCAAGAATAAAAACATAAAACAAGAAGCTCTTGATACCTATTGAACTTTAATAAAAACATAAAACATGCATACATAAACATGCATATAAACTACAAACTCAAATTCTTCTCCCCCTTTTTGTCAATCATCAACAAAGGGGTAAAAGTAAAAACAAATGATCTCCCCCTTTTTGTTCAAAACAAAGAATCAATAAAGGGCAAAAGAAAAACAATGTTTGATGTTCACCCTTTTTGTCTAAAGCAAAAACGATATTTTTCTAGGGGCATAATCAATTATGATACCAATTAAAAAATGTGGTCAATGTAGTGCATAATGATATCAATTGAAATGAGTATAAAACAAAAACATTTTAAGGAATGCCTATATCAATTAATACCAATTGAAATAAAGGTAAGCGAGGCATTTGAAACAAATCTTAAATAAACATTTTTATATGAAAACATATACCAATTGAAAACAAAAATCTTGATATCAATTGACAAGTAAACCAATAACATATCAATTGTAAGAAAACAATCTTGTTATCAATTAAAATTAAACATAACAAATTTTGAATTTCTCAAATATGATACCAATTGTAAATATTTTCATTTTGAGCATATGATACCAAGTTGAAATTTTCAATCATAAAGAATGGGAGTGGGAATCAAATACCAATTGAAAGATGAAACACAAATTTTCTCCCCCTTTATGAAATACCAAAAGAAATAGTGCATAAGCTTGTTTTAGGACACCAATTGAAAACTTAATCAATTGAAACAAAATTGAAACTCAAGCTTATCAAAATTTGTGCTTAAAAAATATAGGGATATAATTAGCACAAATAAAACATATATATATGTATGAAAAATCGATACCAATTGAAATTGATACTCTTTGAAGTGAAAGCATACATACATAAAAACAATATATGAGTATACAAGGAAAATGTCAATATTGATACCAATTGAAAGAATCCAATGATACCAATTGAAACAACAATAATATCAAATGTATATCTCATATTCCTATCCTCCCAACACATGTTCAAGTTAAAATGATTTTCACTAAAAAGCATACATGGGCATGGTCTCCCAACCAACCGCCCGTGGAAGGTAGGGTTTTCAAAAAATAGGTTTGAAAATATAGTTTGTTTGAAAAACTCTACCAAAGCGAAGAACACGAACTAGTTATGAAAAAATTTGTTAACTAGTACGAAATCCTTCAAGTAAGGAACAAGACAAAATTATTTTTCATGAAACACATGTAATTCACATGATCACTAAACACTCAAAATCCATAAAGCCCATATCATACTCATGAAAATAAAATCATGAGAAACCACGAATGATGTGAGTGTATAAGCATGATATGAAAAACATAGTCATGAAAATAGGCAATTAAGCTCAATTAAATTCCTTAAAAACATGAAAACATGAGAAACTAAATTTTCATTACCAATTGAAATTACCTAAAAATATGAAACTCATCAAAATGATTTAAACTTCAAGGCATATGTATGTCATGTACAAACTAAAGTATACATACATATCCTAAACATAATGAGTCCACAAAAAGATTTGCATGAAAAGCAAATGACTCAAGGGGTATACATGTATATCTTAAAATTTGGCAAAATAGACATATACATGAAATTAAAACACATGATCATAGAAACATATCCAAAATGGGGAATACAAGTTAGATTGCATGAATCATCAAAACTAGACTATACTAGAACATCTAATGGGTACAAATAAGCATCCAAGCACAAACATATAATAATCTATTTGTGGCCCACTATATGTACAAGTATATATCTTAGTTTTAATGAAAACTAACATCTAAACAAGTAATCAAATCATGATGAAAATCATAAACATGATCATTATGTAAATCCTCATGCTATTAGAGCTATGATGTGCATAATAGCTAAACAAATGGTGAGAACACAACATATGGGTCCATGTAAACATGGGTGATCTCAAAAGCTATGCATGCATGTCAATGATCTAAGAATCATGGCATTTAACATAATAAACTATAAACATCAAAACAAAAATCATAAATATCCATATGATTATTATGTGTATGCGTATGTATTAGATCTAGAGCATACATATTAGTTAAAAACAAGGTGAGAACACATAGATATAAATCCATATAAGCAAGAAGTGTCTCAAGTAACTAAAAATGTATGTTACTAATCTAATAAACATGGTATAAGCATAATGAACAATAAATCATGGCATGCTATAAATCGATGAACATAAAAAGCATGCAAATATAAAAAGGGAGTTAGAGATTGATACCAAAACCGATGAATGCACCTCTCTAGTTCTCCAAACCAATGGTGGTCCTCTCCACCAAACTCCCCTTGAAAGTGATGCATCCAAATTATTTTCTTTAAGCACGGAACGCATCCACTTCAAGGCACCAACACTCTCACGTTATGCGAGAGCCCACTCCTACATCAAAAATCAAAGGGGTGGTCTTTGGTACCCATTTTCTTTTAGGTCCATAGGGGTTAGTACCTTTCCTAACCCAAACAAGATTATTTGCTAAATTTTCAATATGTAAACAATCATAGCAAAATCTAGCAAGGTGGCCCTTACGACCACAATGTGTACAAGTGTACACATGAGCATACATGTTATGGTTGTGTCCGTGATGAGCATGTGTATGCCATGGATGGTGTACATGTAAAGATGGAACTTGTTTCTTGCGAACCAAGGTTTCCACGCGTGTATGATTCAAAGTACATTGGCTCAAAGTGGAGCCCAAATAATCTACACTTTTCTTTAAAATATTTATGTCATTTTCAATACTAGAAGATAAAGTGGAGCATGCAAAAGATGTGCTAGGTGAAGCTACACTAGCATGGCAAACATGAGAATCTATGTCAATTTTTAAAGATTCATTTTTCTTTAAGACTAAATCCAATTCTTTTGTAATGAAATCAATTTCATTTTTCAATGCAAGGTTATCTTTTAAAACAAAATCCAATTTTGAAGATAAAACCTCATTGTTTTTCACAACATCATCACAATCATTTTTGCTTTTCAAAACATCAATCTCTTTTAGGGTAAGGTCTAGTTGAGATCTTAGTGAGTCACGTTCACTAGTAATCTCTTTCTTCTCTTGCAAAACCGATTCAAAAGTAGAGCACAAATCCTTCATTTCTTCTTTTAAATCAAAGTTCTTCTTTTTCAAAAGTTCATGTTTTTCTAAGAATTTTTCAAGCTTTGAGGCAAGTTCTACATTTAAATTTTGTACTTCCAAACACCCATAGCAATATGAACTAGAGCTATCATCTAGTTGAGAATCCGATAGTACCTCAAGGGAGTCTTTCCCTTGGACCATGAGGCAATGCTCGACTTGTCTCTCCTAAATCTCCTCAACTTGTTAATAATCCTTGGTAACTCGGGAGAAGTCAATATGCTCCAAACTGCAAAAGCCGAATCATAATGATCAAACACATGTAGAAGATCTTCATTAAGAGATGCTCTAAGTGTCTTAAGTGCTAATACATTTGTCTTTTTATGCTTGCTAGCATTAGGCTAGGATCTTGAGTAGTGGCTTGATAAACTAGATGTCCTAGGCTTTTTAAATGACTACTCATCTTGGCCATCCAAATATCATGTCTAGAAAAATCAAACATAGGAGGGCTATTCATGAGTACAAACTAAATGTGTGCAAATGAGAATGCAAATGAAGATTAGCAAACCAAGATCTCACTCCTAGGTGGTTAAACCTAAATATCAGGAGTGTAGGCTCTGATACCAATTGAAATCACCTAGAGGGGGTGAATAGGTGATAATGCTAATCTAGAGAACTTAATGCGGAATTTAAAAACTAATTGCAATTACCAAGAGATGCACACTCAAACAAGCCAAGCAAATAATTATGAATGAACAATATGAATTGATGCAAGGCACAATATAGAGAGAGAGTAAGAGTCAAGGGATCAAGCGCAAACAACAAGATATGTTTCGAGGTTCGAGCACCCAGCTCTACATCCCCGCCTTCACACAGAAGGATTTCAACTCCACTAGCTTGTCCACAAAGGACTCCCACAAAGGGAACCTCCACCGAGGATTTGGGGCAATAACAATTACAAGGAGTACCCAACTCCTCTCCTTACAAACACAACCTCCTCCTTGAGGCACAACTCCAAGCCAACAAACAATCACCTCACAACTTGAGGGATTAGCACAAAGCTTACACAAGGATCACCTCACACTTTGAGGGATACAACCCAAATGCACAACCTCCTCAACACAATGAGGGAAAGGCACAAAGCCAAGTAAAGATTGGGTTTACAACTTGGTGGTCTAACAAACAACCACAAACAATCTCTTTTTTCACACAAAGATCCTATAGAGTAAGATAGTAGATGTAGCTCAAGTGTGGAGAAAATAAAGTGTTTAAAACAAAGAAAAATCACTTGGGAAATCACCACAAAGATATAGAATGATTGAACCAAACCAAATTCCCAAAAGACTATTTTTCTTTGAAATAATGAAACACTTTAAAACAATATGATTGATCTTTTTAGCACAAAGAAACTCTTTTTAAAACTTGTTCAAATACTAGAGAAAGCTCAAAAATTTCGTCCAAAAAATTCTTAGAGAAAACCTCTTTCCAATGGGGTATTTATAGGCCATTTACAAAACTAGCCGTTGGCAGCAGATTCTGCCAAAAATGAACTACCGGTCGACCGCTCGGTCGACCGGCCAACGGTCACATTTTGACCACTGACAGCAACCGGTCAACCGTGCGGTCGACCGTCCCAGAAACAGAGAGCAACGTCCTCTGTCCGGTCGACCGCTCGGTCGGCCGGGGGCAAACAGAGAGCAACCTGCTCTCAGTCGGTCGACCGTGCGGTCGACCGGCTCATGGGGCAGCCAGCGTGCACGTATCCGTGCACGTCGGTCGACCGCTACGGTCGACCGGCCTAGCCTGGCAGCTGCAGTTCAGGGAAAAACTTGGTTTTTAATGTCTTAAAAATTCCCATAAAATCTCTAAAATTCCACAAAAATAGTTTTATCATTTTTCATTGAAATACAAACTTGTGTTAAAAAGTTTAACACAAATCACAAACATATTGGACTATTTTTGTGTTATAGAAATTTTGCCAAAAACCAAAAACTGTATTTTCTAAAACTTGAATTTTGAATAGAAAATACGTTTTGTCCAAAACTCATCCAAATACATAAACATGATATTTAAACACATTGAAGCATGATGCATATGGATAGAAATCCAATATACATGAAACATATACATATCATAATTTTTGACCTTAATTCTAAAAATATGTTTTGTAAAAAATACCAAAACATAAAACACATGAATAAGTGAGTCAAAACTAAGTTTGTCTAAGTAGTTGAAGCATGCATGTATATAGAACAAATCTAATATACATTAAACCATGTAAACTAGTTTTGAATCTATCTATTTATGAAAACCAAGATGGGTTAAACCTAAAACCGAAAACCAAAACCAAAACATGAAACGTGTGTGTTGTGAACTTGAGCATATTATACTATTCTAATTTTTACAAATGGATCTAAACACAAAACTAAAACTAGGTACCGATGTCTTCTTGTAGAGCAACGTCTCCAAGCCGACTCGATCCAAAACTTCGTGATCCATCGAGCTTGACTCCAATGAGTGCTATTTATGATCTTGTCGCTCGGGCTCTTGAATCACTATGTGAAAGCTTCCAAAGCATCTTGTTGAAGCTAATCACCAACTAACATCTTGATTAATAATCTGAAACTAAAATCACAAGATTATTAGTACATATAACTACATGAGCTAATCATCATCAAAACTAGAGTGGAAGGCCTCTGGGCCAACACAAAGTAGACCAAAACGCAATTAGAACTAATATTTTATTCATAAATCGGTAGAGAATACAATATAATAATACAGAATTGTAGACTAATCAGCCGAAGGAGGAGGAAGTGAAGATGAGGGAGGTGGTGGTGAGATGGTGGTATTGGTGGTGGTGAATTGGGTGGAGATATGGTGGTGGTTTGGTGAAATAGGTGGAGGAAATGAAGTAGAGAAATAAGAGGAGGTGGTGGTGGTGGTGGAGGGTGTTGGTCAGAGGTGGTGGCTGCCATGGGCTGGCTGGTGACGTGGTGGGGTCGGCCAGCCAGGGTTGTCAGAGCGGTAGAGGGTGGGGCGTTGGGTTTGGGGAAGAGGGAGATGAGATGAAAAAGAGGAAAGAGTGAGAGAGAATTAAAAAGAGTGGGAGAGAAAGATTAAGAGAGTGAGAGAATTGAGGAAATTAAGTAGGTGATTAAGAGAGGGATTAGGGGAAGTGGTCGACTGGCTTATGAGAGAAGGAAAGATAAAGTAAAGAAGAAGAAAAGAAGAAGAAGAAAGAAGAGAAGAGAAGAAATATGTAAAAAGATGAAGAAGAGAAAAGAAAAAGGAAAGAAAAGAAAAAGGAAAAAGAAAAAGAAAAAGAAAAAGAAAAGGGAAAATGTGAAAAAGAAAGAAAAGGAAAAAGAGAAAGAAAAGTGGAAATTTATGTAGAAGAGTGAAGAAGGGAAAACGAAAAAGAAAAAAGAAAAGACAATTAATTAATATTATTTTAATCGGGTAAATTTGATTAATTCAAAAGATTCCCAAAAATTCTCTAAAGTAGAAAATATTATCCCGCAGAATAATATGAAATCAGATTCAAAAAATTTAACCTTATTTGTAAATTAGAACTCCTGAAATTAATCGATGATACTGGTCGACACCGGTTTTAGGAGATTTAGTAAAATAATTCAGAAAAATTTCAGAAAATTCTAAAAAATTTAAAATATTAAAAATTGGCCACAAGATTGCCGCGAAAACGCGGCAAAAGCCGCGTTTTCGCTTCTTGTAGATAGAGACACAAGGAGCGTGAAGGAGATCTACTTTATCCTGAAGACTTCAGCCTAAATCTTCTATAAAAAGGACCCCTTGCAGTACGTACCAAGCACCTCATCTAGAAAGAAGAAGAATAAGGCTAGGTTTAAGGATTTAGTGTTTTTTGTTAGATTAGTTTAGCCTCTTTTGAGTTTTCTTCTTTATAATTGTTGTTGTCTTTAACTTGGCTATTGTAAGGAGGAAGGAGAAAGAGCTTGTACCCAAGAATTACATCAATAAAGGTTATTTTTTTCTTTTTTTATGTTCCTATTCTTGTTCTTTTAATTTCAAGTCTATCTTTTTATTTCTTTGTTCTTGGTTTGATTTTTGGTGTTGTCTTTAATCTTTCTTTCTTCCTTCTTTTTCTTTTCTTTAAAGATCTTAAAAATTAAAAGATGGATAAAATAAAAAGGATGCTAGGATAGAATAATTCTAGGGTAGCTAATCACTAGATCGACTAGGGTTAGATCTAGGGTTAGTTGATTAGTCTAATGGATTTATAATCTAGGGTTAGATTAATCCTTTGAAGTTTAGTGATGATAGTCCAACTTAATGAATTAGATAATTAGGGCTTGGCGTTGGATTAGAGTAGGATTTGGCTTTAGATTAAGTTTAGGGGTATGGTTTGGCATAGTTTAATGATTAGGGATTGGCTTACGGTAAAATTAGAGTTTGGCTTGGCGTAGTATAGACAAGTTAAGTTGGATATCTTACTCTTCTTACTTAGGGTTAACAATTTAAATGAATGTTTCATTAGTTTAAAGGATATAACCCCTAGATCGAGACTAGTCGTGAAGGTAGATTAGCGAACTAGACTCTCCCTCTTGATTAGATCTACTTTCTTATTTCAAACTACAACCAATCTTTCTTCTAAGTCTTGACTATAGATACACCGTGTTGCCAGCGCTTTCATCACCTCCCTCCCAGTGGAACACGACCCGCTTTGGCCCTTACTGCAGCGGATAGAATTGAACAACGAGAAGAATCTAACCTTCTAATTCTTTGATTCTTTGTTTTTATTTTTGTACATATTTATTCTCTCGTTCAAGTTTCAATCACGCATCTTTGCAGAACCTTTCCATTGTTTCCATATCTATATCAAAATGTGACAACCAAATGAAGATTAAAGAGGACTCCATGAGGAAGCAAATCTGCAGATAAAACCCTTGCGAATTTTATGTCTACCTTTGTGTCCCCCAGCTTATTTGCAGGAGGCACACTACACTACATCCAATGCATCCAACGGTTAAAGGATAGAGAAAATAATTAGCATTTAAGCCTAATGAAAAATCCTCGACAACTCGTCATGCTGAGGGGAATCGCATGGCTAGCCCAACTCAAACGATAGTTGGTAAAGGCATACCAAATTCATTGATAGCTAAGGGTTTGACAAAAATCCTGAGAGACCTAATCCCGCTTTTCCCTCCAAAGTCCCTTACCAATTCCCGTCCATAGAATGGTAAGACCACAAAAAGGCCGTAACTGTCTCCCTAGTAAGATAATCATAGATCAAACCTGCCACATTAACATTATACCTCTAGCATATCCCACTGTTAAGTTAACATTATACCTCTAATGGTGATTTCCTTTAATATTCCCGGCGGATAAAATTTCAGCTTGTCAATTCTCTTCAATTGAATGACGAGTCCACTAAAATTGCTCAAATCGTAAAATTTTTCGGTCAAGTTAGATACTACACCTTGACCAAGATTGCTCATATCGCAATCGAAATCGCTGCTAGGTTAATATTGTATCTCTAATAGTGATTTCCTTTAATTTTTGCAGCGGATAAAATTTCAACTTGTTAATTCTTTTCAATAGAATGACTAGTCCACTAAATTGCTCAAATCGCAAAATCTCTCGATCAAGTTAAATACTATACCTTTGACTAAAATTACTCATATCATAATACAAATCCCAGTTAAGTTAATATTATTCTTATGACAGTGATTTTCTCGATTTTTCCTACGGGAATGAGACATTTGATGCTAAGTTAATATCACACCTCTAGCATCCATTTCATTGTAAGTTAAATACTACACCTATGACAATGATTTTTCCTCGAGTTTTCTCATCAAAACTGAGACGTCAAATGCTAAGTTAATATCATACCTCTAGTATTCACCTCGCTGTCAAGTTAATACTAAGTCTATAACAATGATTTTCTTATTTTTCTCAATGAAAATGAGATCTCTTTGATGCTAAGTTAATATCATACCTCTAGCACATATATCCTTGTCAAGTTAATATTGCACCTCTGAAAATTCAATTTGCTTCCTATTGCAAATTCAAACCCATCATGTTAATATTACACCACTGACGACAAAAATCTCCAAAAATCTTTCAGCGGATTAAACTCCACTTGTTATTCTTGTCAATAAGATAGTAAGTCCGCAAAATTCATTCAAATCACGAATTTAATCCCTGTCAAGTTAAACATCACACCTCTTACAGTAACCTTCTAAGATTTCTTAACAGAATTACCAAACTTTGACTTGCTATGTTAATCGTCACCTCTAGCAATCAAACTCAATCGCTTTCATTTGTCTGATTTCAAACACAAAAAGAAAATAAAGATAAAATGAAGACAAAATTATCACTTTTATTATTCATAATCAAAATTAAAAGTGATACAAACACTATCTTGTTAAATAAGATAAGAGTGTTACAAAGTAAATACAAAAAGTCACTCTTACTCAATGAGAGATTGTATTTGCACTCTGAGGTACTGGATATCCCTTTGGCGTACCTTCTTGACCTCACCCAGAGCCTGGGCCCTCAGCTCCTCATCGGATAAAAGCCTCTTCGTAGTAAGTTGTGCCTGAAGAGCTTCCAATCTCGAAGTATGGACATCAAGTTTCTGTTGTGCCTGACTTTTAGCAGCCTTGAGTTCCTCCATCCTCTTTTTCTCATTCGCAATCTTCAGCTCGTTGTCGTGGATTAAAGCTTGTGGCTTAGCAATTACAGCTCGAACACTCGCTATCACACCTTCTGTACCCTTAGTGACGATCTCAGATCGTTGAAGGTCATCTGTCAAATTTTGATAGCTGACTTTGGAATCATCAAGACAATGAGCTTCTTTTTTTTGAGAAGAACTACCCATAATGGTTGGCGCAGCGACAGTGCTCAAAGAAGCAATAATTTGCTTGGGTTTTGGAGCCATTTCGACAGTGAAGATCTTCGAAAAGATTGAAAAAACTCGAAGCTTTATGGGTTCTGAGAAAGCTTAAGAGCTTTTTTGATCTTCAGATGTCTGTCTGATTGAAGATAATGAACAATCAAAGTAAATTGACTGTTCAAAGACCCCGGTCTTTTATAGGCCCTTCAATAGCCGAGATACACTGTATGTATCTCGAGCTTGATCTGAGCCAGACACGTGTCCGACGCGGTACTCGCGTCTGCGTTTGGAAGCATCCGACGCGACCTTCGCGTTTCAAATTGAGAGTCACGTCTCAAAGCCGCGTCTCAATAGAAATTGAGAGCCACATCTTAACAGCAATTAAGAGCCGCGTCTCTACCTCAACTGAGTATCGTATCTCAAATCCATTGAAGCTCGCGTCTGTATGATAATTATGTCAATGAGGGCCACATTCTCTCACATACAAGGAGTATGTCCCTGCTTCTGCAATTAGTTCAACAGTACACTGTTAAAAGTAATTGACAACTCTACCAGTTCAATGGTACACCGACAAATAAATCAGAGCTCATGACAAGTGCTAAACTGAGTTTCTAAGACACTTGTGATGATCTTTCCTGGAGGCTTCAAGCAGTTTAACAGTACACTCACGAAGACCAGAATCTAAACAGGACCAAGCTCAGGACAACTTGAAAGATTGCAAGTCCAATCACGAAGAGTCTGAAATTAATGTGAAATTCACAGTATTCTGATATCCATTCCAGTTAACTGCAGAGTATCGAAAACTTTTGAGGAAGTTCTATAGGCTATCTAAAAATTATTAAAGACAAGGCATCAGATGTGAACCTCCCAACGCGAAGGTTGCGTTTCAATTAAAACGTGGACCTCATGTTCAAGAATAAACGCGGATTTGAGGAACCCTGTATCTCAGTCCAAATGCGGTCTGAACAACTCTGCGTCCTATTTCAAGCGCAGATCTGAGCAACTCTGCACTCTACTTCAAACGTGGATCTGAGAAACTCTGCGCCTCACTTCAAACCTGGGTCTAAGCAACTCCGCATCTTAATTCAAGTGCAGGTCTGAGCAACTCTGCACTCCACTTCAGACGCGAGTCTGAGAAACCCTGCATTTTACTTCGAACGCGGGTCTGAGCAATTCCGCGTTATGACTGAGCGTTTGCACTACAACAAGCAACGCAAGGTCCGCGTCCAGCGTGAAACCCGCGTTTCTATTGTAACTGATCACCATTACTGGGTCAATTACCGTTATAATAATGCAAGGCCTGCATATAATTTAGACAATAAATAGGATTAAAAACAGAGTTTATTAAATAATAAATATGGGAATGTGATCTAAGATTTGTAGAACTAAGTGACACACGGGACAAAGTGCCACACTGCATAAGTGGTGGAAAACACCTTTTGAATCCCATGGGGGCTACCTCTAGAGTCTCACGTCTTATGAATCTTATTCCACATGTTATCCTTTACATGTCCGATTATCCCGTTATATGTTACATGCCTGTACATGTCCTGTTATCTCGTTACATATTATGTGCACTATTATTATTACTGATTCACTGTATAATTTATTTATGATAAAAATAACATAGATTGGGGGAGACTTGACAGTTCACTAGGTCTTATCGGGTGGATATCATGGATCCATATTAGTCCCACTACAGGAAACATGGTGTTGACACTTTAAAAAAGACAAGATTCCTACTGGCCTGAACAATGTCTAAACTTGTTGACATTTATAAAAGACAAGTGACTGACAAGCTGACGACCAGTTCTGTACCCATCTCCGAGGGACAAATCAGCAATTTGGACTCTACTGATCCAGTGAAGCAGACAGTGAGCCCAGATTGTCTTTGAAGAGACCTAAGCAGGTCTAAGATGCTTGGTTAGCTTAACACTTAGCATCACATGAGCCCGAGGGGATAGCCTCACCTGAGAGGCTAAGTTTGTCCAACTTCGCCTTGAAGCCGTTCAAAGCTCTATCGGAGAGCTAACTTACAGCTTCGCCGGAAGTGCTCAGTTAACTCCACAGAGAGTTAGCTTCGCTCAAAGTCACACGCAACCGCGCAGAAGGATGGTAGCTTCGCCATAGATGTTTATCCAGCTCCGCTGAAGAGCTTTCTTCTGACTTCGCCGGATGCTCCTTCCAGCTCCGCTGCGAGCTCGACGCGGCAGCTCCGCTGCGGGTCTTTTATGGTCACTTTTGACCAATTAAATCTCCAGATGAGATCAAATCTATTCAAGATCAAATCTAATCGAGGTCAAATCTGAGATCAAATTTGGTAGTTGTTTACCATAATCTCTTGACTCTCCTAAAACAAGTAAGAGTATCAGGGGAGATCTTTCAGTTATTTGGAAAGAATCAAAACAGATCAGGAGATCGATGCTACCTGCTATTCCTAACTTCGCAGAAGCTGATTCTAGCTCGCAGCAAGGCTACTTTCTAGATTTAAACAGATTGACTCAATCTGTTTCCAGATTTTCAAGGGACAATTATACACTGCTCTCCCTATAAATAGCCCACCAGAGGCATAAAAGAAAAAGAGACACGCATAAGGAGAGGCGCACAGGCAAAGAGACGCACAAAGAGACGGTTAAACAGAGATCTATTCTCTTGCTTCCAAGAATTCAGAGACTGCTTCTCTAATCAGGGTGCTGATACCCTAAGATCTTCCTCCCTCTCAAGGAATCTCCGGAACCAGGCGAGAAGGAATTCCTAAGTGGAGGCAGTTTGAGAAGTAACAAGAAGGTTCACCAATCTTCTGTTCTCCGATTCCCCGAACTAGGCGAGAAGGGAATCCCATCGATCGCATCGTCAAAGGGACAAAGTGGTCGTGCGCTGACCAGACTCCTATCGGCACACTTCTCCAGAATCTCAGAGGAAATCTACTTGTAATCTCTTTAGAATACTTGTAATTTAGCTCCTCGACCCTTTTTTTTGTAAGTTTTCCCCCTTTGCAAAATCAATGGAAAACAAGATGGCGACTCCGCTGGGGATTGAATTCTCCACTATTGAGAATCAAGTGTCGCAATGCGACGAACAGACCTTCGGGTCTACTTTTGAATTCAAGAAAGCCGGTGTGACCAGAGCCCCTCTGGCTAAATCTTTGAAGCAAGTCTCTGTGGAGACAGATGAGGATCTCTGCGAGCCTACCACAGTCCTCTGGCGCAATAAGGAAGCAGGCCCACAATGCAAGGGTCAGAATCTTCAGCCTGTCACCTTCGAAAACCTAGTCGTTCACTTCGACCAAGGAAAATTCGAAGAGCTCCTTTCTGGGGGTGGTTCAATGCTCCGTGCACGAAAGCATAGAAAGGTCTCAATGGTCAAGGTTTCGGAGCAGAAACCAGAAGCAGAATCCTTCCAACCGCTCTCAGCCTCGCGTGTGGCTAGTCAGGTTACCGGCGAACCTAAGTCTCCTTTTTCAAAGCAGATGTGGAGGCCAAAGCAGAAGGCTCTGTATGAAGCTTCAGGCGTAGCTACGCCACAAGTTCATCTCTCTCGCGAAGAAAAAGGCAAGATGCCTGCCTGCTTCGACGAGACTATCAGCCGCGAAGTTACAACCGCGACGATGCCTTCGCCTAATTCAGGAGCAGTAACTCCTCGCGCCAGCCTCGTTCTTATGAGCGAAGCTACTGATGGTACGTATGATGTTCGCAGCCGCGAAGCTGGAACCAAAGCACCACAGTGTGATTCGTTCTGTGGTTCTTCAAGTACTAAGCTCGCTCTTCACAGCGAAGCTAAGGGATTGCCCCTAAGTGCTGATAGCGGTGCTTATGCAGCTTCAGCGCCCAAGGTCATTTCCAAAGCTCTTAGCCGTAAATTTAGAGCCAAGGCGCTATCCAGGGCTAATCACCTTCGCAGCAACATAGCGGATAAAGCACCACAATGTGCTTCGCTCCCCAGTTCATCAAACACTAAGCTCACCCTTCGCAGCAGAGCTAAGGGATCGTCCCTAAGTGTTGATAGCGGTGCTTATGCAGCTTCAGCACCCAAGGACATTCCCAAGGTTCTTAGCCGCGAAGTTAGGGCTAAAGTACTATTTAGTGCTAATTACCTCTGCGGTGATAAAAAGAATAGGACGTCATCCTATGCGCAATCCAACAGAACTTCTGCGCTGGATCTTTTAAGCCCAACTGGGTCTGACTTGCGGGAATTCTTGACAAGCAAACGGAAGTCGAAATCTTTCCAAACTTCTCCCTCATGTTGTCAACAAGTGGGATGTCAGTTGGTGACAATCCACTCAGCCCATTACCGTCTAGGACCAATCCCCGCCACTCCCCCAGGCCGACGATCAGTTTTTGATCGACTGTCGGTGCAAGCTCCAGTGAAACATCGCAAAAGGAGCGTATCGCGAGATCTGCCCTCTGCATCCGTTAACATGATCGGAAGAGAACGAGAACTGCGTAGGGACAGATGAGCGTCCCACAACACTCCCTACAGTTCCTCAGATCCGAATTATAGCCCAGGCCTGGGCGAAGTCTTGGTACATGAAGAAGGCGTCTTCCGGAACACCAGATCTAGGGTCGCAATACCCTACAGTTATAACAACCATCTTCCTCAACTGCAGTAGCCTCACCAGAACCAATGAAAGGATTAGTCCAATGGTCTGATGAAGAGGACGAAGACAGTGGGTATGCCTCTTCGGCAACAGTCAGCTCGGTACGAACGGATAGAGTATCAGTGAATATGGATGATAACGGTAATGATGACCTTCGTCGACGGTTAGAAGCTCAGGGGCAAACTTTCAAGACCCAGCAAGAAGCTGTGGACAACATTCAACAGATGCTCGCTTAACTCCTCAATAATCGGAATAATAATGATATCGGGAGTAACCATGATGAGGAAGAACATCTTAGCAATGAACAACCAAAGACTGAGAAGTCAAAGGAGAGTTCTTCTCTAGACGCCGAAGTTCTTAAAGGCATCCAAGCTCAGATCGCATCCCTAGCTCAGAGGGATGAATTAAAGAAAGTAGGGGCAGTCCGTCCTTACCCACTGGAATGGGATTCAGTACGATACCCACCAAAGTTTAAACCACCAATGTTACATACGTACGATGGTAAGAGCACGCCAAACCAGCACATCTACTATTTTCGGTCTCAGACCGGTAATGTTATAGACAATGATGCTATCATGGCTAGACTGTTCATTGGCACCTTAAAGGGGGTAGCATTCGATTGGTTCCGAAGTCTCCCTCTGGGCTCTGTCAATTCCTAGATCGACCTGGAAACCCGATTTCTTTCTCGTTTCTATGAGTACGATACTGAGGTAACCATGGATAAACTCCTCTCTACCGTACAGAAGAAGGGTGAATCTGTCCGTGACTACATCGAGCGGTTCAGAAAATTATCTCTGATGTGCCCAGCAGGGATGCCATTACCCATGCTCTTACAGACGTGCAGGCACAACTTCTTAGACCAAGTAGAAGTTCGCATGGGAGCTGTCAAAGCCCATACCTGAAAAGAACTGGTCGAGCAAGCTGAGATAGCCGAAAAGTCGGCTAAAAAGTTTGAACCATCCACCCCTAAAGGCAAATGGGGTATGAATAATAAAGGACGTGGCGACATGGCACAGTCTTCTCAAGCCAAAGGAAAAGAGACTATGTCCGTCGAATTATCAGGGGATCTTCAGTCGAAGGCCAAGAAGGACGGCTTCAATAATCAGGAGTCTAAGTTTCCTCCGAAGCAGTACTCCTTCAAAGACGATCAGGTGGTCACAATATTCTATTTACTCCACAAAGGGAATAAATTGAAGCTGCCGGATGCTCGGCGTCCTAATGAAATAGGACGCACGAACGATCACAAATATTGTTTCTTTCACAGGATAATTCATCATCCTCCCGACAAGTGCTTTGTCCTCAAGGATAGAATTCAAGCTTTAATCGACACTGGAGTCCTAACACTGAAGTCAGAGCAAAAGAAAGTCACTGTAAACATGGTGACCCTCGAGTTCGGCAAAACCCCAAAGGTCACAGTTCCTGACGGTACCTTTCTGATTCCTGCACCACGGCTGGAAGTCAAGCATCCTTCAGCTAAAACTCAAGAGAATAAGGGTCTTGTTCTCTTGACACTGGAGACAGGGGAAATCATGTGGATACACCCAGACCTTGTCCAAGATGAACAATGGGATTCAAAGAAGTCCAAGTCGAAGGGCAAATCTTGCAATGTCATCTCCATCCTGCCAGACGATGACAATATTACAGCAGTTTCTCTCAGCCATTCTGAAGGAGAAAAGCACGTTTGCACAACGCGAGCTGACGTACCTCAGCCAACAGGTACTCGATCTGAAAAATCATACTTAAAACAGTATGAGAAAGCTACTGACGAGACACAACAGCAGACGACGTCAGTACAAGTACCAGCACCCGCTTCAGTTCCAACCAAGGGAAAGAGAGAAGCCAAAGGAAGTCCGGTTCGACCATGTCCTGAAGAAGCCTTCAGGCCCAGGGCTTGACACGCCCTTTCGTTTTGACATATTGGCCTAGCTGGCTAATATCCCGGCTCGTATTTCCATACACGAGCTCCTTCGTCTCTCAAAAGAGACAAGAGAAGCACTCAGAGATGCACTGGCTAATTCAGAATCATTCCTGACGTATATGCCAGAAATCCCTAAAGATGACGCTCAGTCTTCTTGTCCTGAATGCCATCATATACAATCAAAGGTACCTGCTATTACCTTCACAGCGGAGGATATGCTTCTCAAGGATAACAAACATGATCGACCTTTATACTACACCAGATACATCGGTTCAACATGCATTGAAAGGGTACAGGTTAATCCGGGGTCTGCACTCAGCATCATCCCCAAAAGGCTCTTCTACTTCTTCGGTATACCACTATATGGTTGTCCGCAATCACTACAATAATATATGATTTTAATGTCGAAAGTAGTCATCCACTTGGGAAAATTCGACTCCGTTGCCGAATCGGGAGCCTGAAGTCAGAAGTGATGTGCTATGTCATTGACGCTGACACGTCGTACAACTTGTTACTAGGATGACCGTGGATCCACGCCAACTGGATCGTTCCCTCAACTCTGCACCAGTATTTCAAATATGTTGAAGATGACGCAACAGTACGAATTGTCTTCGCTGAGAAGCAACCATTCAAAGGAGTCGAAAATTACTTTACTGATGCTCTCCTGTATCAAGAGACCGGTGAAACATCGAAAGAATCATTGCCGAACGATGATGATAATGGCAATGACGCAGATTTAGAATCTGAAGCAGACATGCCAGCCATTTTGATTGGTGAACCAATTATAGCATGTCTTAATAATCCCCAATGTAACACTCCTCCTGAAGATGAGGGCGAATGGGTAATTAATGATAATATTTTCTTTGATTATCTTGTGAGTGTTGGGTTGTTTGAATCCATTACGGATAGCTCTCTACATATGCCGTTACATAAACCAAATGCATCTGGTACACCCATGGAATCTGTAGAAGGGGCCGTTTTAGTGATCCCTCCATCCAAAGAAGGTCAGTTACCAATAATATTCGGTAAAGCCCAACCACGAGGGTCCACAGTCACAGATTCAAGTTCAGACTCAGACACCCCACAAGTTTTCCGTTATGTGCGACCAGCGCACCATATGATGAAGAAAATGGGATACAACCTGAAGCGTGGGAAGGGCTTAAATTTTGGAAGAGGAAGACGTAGTTTGCTGTGTAACTTTGTACCAAGAGGAAAACCTGCAAATTACTATGATAACACATGCAGGGGGTTGGGATACGTTACACCCACACTACCAGTAACGGTTCAATCCAAGGATGACAAACCGATCCCATCACATTCTGCCTCTTCCTCCGAATGAGACTCAGATGTCAGTGTGGGAATGATGTTCGAGAATCTCACCGTTAATATGACTTCAAGTAGTCAATTAAAGCCAGCGAAAGCTACTGATGAGGAACCATAGGCTCAACAATTAGATTTTCAATGAGAAAAGCGATTCGAACAACGCGAACCACCTACTGAAGATAAGGTAATCCAGGTCAACTTGGGTAGTTAAGATCACCCTAAACCCATCTTTATAAGTGAGAGCTTATCACTTATGAAAAAAGAAGAATTAATAATACTCATAAAGGAGTATATAGATGTTTTTGCATGGAACTACGAAGACATGCCCAGACTTGATCTACAAGTAGCCATGCATCATCTAAATATCAAACCCGACGCCAAGCCAGTTAAGCAGCAACAATGCCGGTTTCGTCCGAACATTATAGAGGCTATTGAAGTCGAAGTCCATAAGCTCATTGCATGCGGCTTCATATAGGAGGAACAACATCCAGATTGGGTTGCTAATATCGTTCCCGTCCTCAAGAAGAATGAGAAAATACGGATCTGCATCGACTACCGTGATCTCAATCCAGCTTGTCCTAAAGACGAATTCTCACTGCCCATCACCGATGTCATGATTGACAATACCTGTGGATTCGAAAGAATGTCTTTCATGGACGGTGATTGGTAGTGAAAAGTGCATTTTTATCATTACATTTACCATCACATTTTCATATTTATTCCTGTAATTCTGCACATTTACTAATATTTTATGATTTATTGTGTGCAGGCCTTGAGAAATAAAAATAAAGAAATAAAGCCTCAAAAGAAGCCCAAAAGCCAATATTTAAGCCCAATGCAAAAGTTGCAATTATTAAATGTCAAAATTGCAATTACACAAGGGCAATAGTTGCAAATACAAAGAAGAGGGAAGGATAGACTTCTATTCAACCCTAAACACTTGCAGGATGAGAATAAAAGCCAAAGAAGAGAGTGCAAAGATAAGGAAATTCGTTTAAAAAGATATTGGGAGATTTGAGATCTAGGTAAGTTGCTTCCCAAGTTTTCTCGAAATCCCAAGATAAAGAGCCAGGATGCAGCTTCCAGAAGACAACGCCCAGATGGACGGACCAGGGGAAGCCACGTGCCAAAGCGCGTGGCCATCTGCCACTACCAGGCCGCGAAAACGCGGCCCAAGCCGCGTTTTCGCGGCAATCCAGTCTTATCTGGGGACCAGTTTTCGTGGGAGAGTTGTGTTGGGACTCTACCTCCTTCTGCACCTATAAATACCCCTGCAGTGCAACCGAGAACGACGAACAGAATTCAACAGAGAATCCAGTGCAAAGTTAGGGTTTCCTTTAGGCTAGTTTAGGTTTTTCTTTTCCTTTTGTAATTTTTTTTTATGTAACTGAGAGGAGAGGATATTTTCATGGAGGAAGGAGATCAGCTTGTATTGAGGTGACATCGATGTAAGTAGTCCTTTCCTTCATTGTTAATAAAATCAATTCGAAGTTTGTTTCTTTTTATTTATTATTCTTCTATTGTTGTTTTCTTCTTGTTCTTCTATTTTGATTTATTTTCTCTGATGTCTTGCAAACCGTGAGAACTGGTCGCTTCGAGACTGCTTAGTCGAAGAAAAGCCCTTGATGGCTTATGGCGATGAACAGATCCTATATCCCATGCTTGAACGCCTTCGAAGACAGTAAGTCGTAGCAAAAGGATCAAAGGTAAGCAGGACTGAAGAGGTAGGTATGTATATTGCTAGTTTATAATCTTCTTCCTTTCTTCTATTTCTTTAGATTAGATGACAAACTCCACTTCTTTCCAATTTATTTCTCCCACTTCATTGTAAATACCATTGTAAATAATAAAATAAATAAAAAAGAGATAACTTACTTAAACGCTTCCATCGCTAGTCCCTCCCTGAGGATCACGACCCGCATAGCTATTGCTACCGCGGATTAGAATTGAGCACCTCGCACATCTTGTTTTAAATTCTGATATTCTCTATTTTGTGTGCAGGGAAAATCTCAATCAGACGGCTTTTCAGGGTACAATCAGATTAAGATGTATCCCGATGACGAGAAGCATACTTCGTTCAGAACACCATTGGAGGTATACTGCTACACAGTGATGCCCTTCGGACTAAAGAACGCCGGAGCAACCTATCAGCGGGCAATGAATACAATTTTCGCGATCATCTCCGAAAAACGGTAGAATGCTATGTCGACGATATTGTTGTCAAAAGCTACAATAAGAATGACCATCTTCGTGACTTGAGAACAATGTTCGACATAATGCGGGCTCATCAGCTGAAGATGAATCCGACAAAATCCTTCTTGGGAGTTTCGAGTGGCAAGTTCCTTGGATTTATTGTTACATCAAAAGGAATTCATCTTGACCCAGATAAAGTCAAAGCCATTCAGAGCATTTTATTTTTGTAGATTAAATCACCATCTACCAACTCTTTCTTTCCTGACTCATTGTAAATACCGCTTTCTTTCTAAACTAAGTTTAACTAATATTTTCTTATTTTCCTTTTAATAACTAAAAGAAGAATTTTTAGAGAACTTACTTAAACGCTTCCATCGCTAGTCCCTCCCTGAGGATCACAACCCGCATAGCCATTGCTACCGCGGATTAGAATTGAGCACCCTGCATTATTGATTTAAATTCTGATATTCTATATTTTGTGTGCAGGGAAAAACTCAATCAAAATTTTGGTGCCGTTGCCGGGGATGGACGGTAAGTTTTTCTCTAAAAAAAAAATATTAACTAATTCTTTTATTCTTTCTGTTTGCAGGTTTGGAGAACAGGAAACAGCAGCAAGGACATATAGCAACTCTGTGCCTCTGCCCTCGAAGGCAGAGCAGCAGAGCCTACTACCTTGCCGCACAAACGCGGCAATAGCCGCGGATCCGCGGCAGTAGTAGAGAACTACTTACTGAATTTTCTGCAGGTTGCTGCAATCTGAAATTTGATTTGTCAGCTCTGTTATATTTGTTCTGTGATAAACTTGTATACTGCTAATTAATCAACAGTAAAATACTTGTTGAAAAAGATAAAAAATTGATTAGACGTTTGCATTTTAGGCACGTGTCTTTTCAATTCATTTATTTTTACTGTTGAAGAGTGCTGGAGCAAGGTACGTTCGCATTGCATGTAGAGTAGGACTCATCTCTTGTTTGATTTTCATTGCTTTGAGTGAATCTTATTTACATATCTTGTACACTTGCACAAACTTATCTTAAGGGCACTAACCCATAACAAGATAAGGTAGGGATTTAATAACCCTTCCTTAGCCCAAAAATCATATCCCAAGCACTCATTAACCCAAGCCTAACTAAAAATAAGTAGACGTTGGCCTTAGGGACATCTCGGACTTAATTAGGAGATTATCCTAAGGGGGAACGGTGTTGGAATTTGACTCCTGCCAAATCAGTGTCTAGGAAGGGGATTGAGGGCCGAAAGCTCGAAGATTGGTGGTTATTTAATTAAGGAACCTCTTTGACGGAAAACCTCCCACCAATCTTGCCCTGACCTGGCTGATTACCTTGTGGTCAAAGTCTGCACCCTACCTCCCGTGGACAGTCTAACCAGTTAGGAGTCGTCTAGGTCATAGGTCTACCCTAACTTAGGTTAGAATTTTTTTTCTTTGTTTGTTTTCTTTTTTTTGTGTTTGTGATTGTGTGATATGGCCTATAACAACAATTTTTTCAATTTTAATGAGGATCCATATTACACACCAACTTCTTTTTCGGATATTACCAACCCGGCATATCATAATTTTGACCAACCTAGTGTGCCGGAATGGTCTTATCCGAATGAATATAACCCATACCCCCATCTTATGACCATAATTTTCATACCACTTTCGACTCTTCACAGAGTTCATGGGGTTTCGCTTCCCCCGAGTCTAATTTTCAACCAACTTGTCCTCCATATCCACCTTGTCCACAATATTCCCAAGAGTCATACTCAGATCCACCCATTCAGAATAGAAAACCATCTATCCGAGAAATGATGAGTATGCAGGAGTCCAAGCAACAATCACCATCAATCTTAGACATGATGATGCGTGAGTCCACCGACTCACAACTTCATCACAATTACACTTCCTCTTTTCAAGTCCAATCATAAAATGATGCACCAATTGACTATGAAAAGATGCTTAAAACCATGACTCAGGCTAGATTAGCTCGTGATCATGAAATAGATATGATGGTTCAATCTTTACGTTCTCACCGTCCGGCCAATTCTGCTTTCGCTGACCACTCTCTTAGAGCCGAAGAGTCACGTTGCTTTGGACAACAAGATTCTAATTCAGTACCATCATTTGAGCTTGCCGAAACTCCAATTGATAGTTTGGCAAGTTATTCCTTTCCTGAAATAGAACTTGAGCACCAATATGATCCTGATCTCCCACTTGGTGATTCAATTTTACTTCCTGATTCAATAATGACTCTGGTGTCTCCACCTGATTTTACTTTTCCCGAGTCAACATTGGATCCTGTACCAATTCATCATGAAATTGAATCACCCATTTTTGATGATCATATTGAACTTGACCAATTTTGCAATTTTGAAAGTCTCATGGATAAATTGGCAAGATCTCATTTTTATGATATTGAGCTCAATGAGATATGTGACCTAGATTCTCAAATCTGTGATCAAGTTCAAATTCCCGAATCATTATTGACTCCTTTTTGTTACCCGACTTAGGTAATCTTTTAGAGTCAGTTTTGATTCCCACCCCTATCATTCCTAAACTTGAATCACCAACATTGAGTCGCATTCCATTTTGGGAAACTGATTGTGGACTTGAGTTTCAGCTTATTGATTTGGACCCACTTCCTGAACCTAGCCTGACTCCTGAACCCTTACTTGATTTAAGTTTCTTTCCTGAGTCGGTATTTGTTCCATACTTACGACGTCCAAGTCAATCATTCCATCTTTTCACACTCCATTTTGGGACAAGGCGGTTGACACAATTGACTCTGAATATAATTATGAATTATGGAAATTTGATGGGGTGAAATTGCTAAAAAATGATCATACATACATTTTAGTGGGTTATACAAGGGAAATTTCTGGTAGGTTCCTCCAAATACTACTTTATCTTGATTGGGTAGCAACGCTTTGCCCAATTAGACCACCACCGGAACCACCACCTTGAGGTAACTTCTGACCACCCTTCTTCTTTTTCATGCATACATGCATTCATTCATACATTGAGGACAATGCATGAGATAAGTGTGGGGGGAGGCTTTACTAATATACTAACATAGTTAGAAACTAACAAAAATTTGCTAATATTAAAAAAATGAAAAAAAAATGAAAAAGGACAATATTTTGACTTATCTTTTGAAAGAAATCTAAGTTAATCTTAAGAATTAGGAAAATCATGATTAGGATTTCTAAAAACTTGGTCAAAATAAATAAATTGTTGAATTTTTAGGTATAGGAGGAAAAATTGAATAAGTAATTAGTCTTGATTTTTACCTTAATAAAATATGCATACCTAATACATTTACATATCTAGGATTCTAAGACAAAGACTCTTGTGCCCTAAAAAGAGAGAGAGAGAGAGAGAGAGAGAGAGAGAGAAATTCACTGATTAAGCTGGATACATGTGCCTCAAGAAGCATACGTATTCACGCCTAAAGGTGATTTTATAAAATAAAGCCCTTAGTTTTGTGGCCTAGTTCACTCGAATCCTTAAGTCCGCGGGGTGTTTTCTCACCCGGTGCCCTAAAACCGACCGGTTTGGGAGCCACCGACTTTAAGTTCGCTACATGGGTGGATTAGAAAGCCTAAGGAAACTAAGAAAAATTACTCATATATGTATTAACACATCTAATAGTCAATTAGTTAGGTATGAGAGCCTCAAGAAGCCTTCATGCTTACACGAAAGAAAATTAGATGAGTTATACATATTAAAAAAAAAGAAAAAAAAAGAAAAAAAAAAATAATAATAATAATAAAGAGGCATGAGAGTCCAAGTTAAGGAATTCCTAGTAAAAATTCACAAGGATGCATATGACTTAGGGTAACAAAAAAGACTATACAAAAATTCAATTTTGACCCTTACCTAAAATGGATAACAATTCACTTTATAAAGACTAAGTTTAAGAATGAATAAAAATGAGGATCCTAAAAACTTATAGATTACTTAATCTCTTCAAACGTATTTCAAATATTTTCCTTTTTATGGATTTTGTGGGTGTAATCCGCTGAAAACCTCACGAGACAACACTCGTCCTTTAGGGTAACCTAGGGGTTTAACGGCTTGTTGCACGTGCTAAGTGCAACCGTGATTCCTACGAAAGTGAGTTAGCTAGTTTAGTTTTTCTTTTTCTTTTTGATTTTTACTCGAGGACGAGCAAAAAGATAAGTGTGGGGGTGTGATTGGTAGTGAAAAGTGCATTTTTATCATTACATTTACCATCACATTTTCATATTTATTCCTGTAATTCTGCACATTTACTAATATTTTATGATTTATTGTGTGCAGGCCTTGAGAAATAAAAATAAAGAAATAAAGCCTCAAAAGAAGCCCAAAAGCCCATATTTAAGCCCAATGCAAAAGTTACAATTATTAAATGTAAAAATTGCAATTACACAAGGGCAATAGTTGCAAATACAAAGAAGAGGGAAGGATAGACTTCTATTCAACCCTAAACACTTGCAGGATGAGGATAAAAGCCAAAGAAGAGAGTGCAAAGATAAGGAAATTCGTTTAAAAAGATATTGGGAGATTTGAGATCTAGGTAAGTTGCTTCCCAAGTTATCTCGAAATCCCAAGATAAAGAGCCAGGATGCAGCTTCCAGAAGACAACGCCCAGATGGATGGACCAGGGGAAGCCACGTGCCAAAGCGCGTGGCCATCTGCCACTACCAGGCCGCGAAAACGCGGCCCAAGCCGCGTTTTCGCGGCAATCCAGTCTTATCCGGGGACCAGTTTTCGTGGGAGAGTTGTGTTGGGACTCTACCTCCTTCTGCACCTATAAATACCCCTGCAGTGCAACCGAGAACGACGAACAGAATTCAACAGAGAATCCAATGCAAAGTTAGGGTTTCTTTTAGGCTAGTTTAGGTTTTTCTTTTTCCTTTTGTAATTTTTATTTTTTTTATGTAACTGAGAGGAGAGGATATTTTCATGGAGGAAGGAGATCAGCTTGTATTGAGGTGACATCGATGTAAGTAGTCCTTTCCTTCATTGTTAATAAAATCAATTCGAAGTTTGTTTCTTTTTATTTATTATTCTTCTATTGTTGTTTTCTTCTTATTCTTCTATTTTGGTTTATTTTCTCTGATGTCTTGCAAACCGTGAGAACTGGTCGCTTCAAGACTGCTTAGCCGAAGAAGAGCCCTTGATGGCTTATGGCGATGAACAGATCCTATATCCCATACTTGAACGCCTTCGAAGACAAAGTAAGTCGTAGCAAAAGGATCAAAGGTAAGCAGGACTGAAGAGGTAGGTATGTATATTGCTAGTTTATAATCTTCTTCCTTTCTTCTATTTCTTTAGATTAGATGACAAACTCCACTTCTTTCCAATTTATTTCTCCCACTTCATTGTAAATACCATTGTAAATAATAAAATAAATAAAAAGAGATAACTTACTTAAACGCTTCCATCGCTAGTCCCTCCCTGAGGATCACGACCCGCATAGCCATTGCTACCGCGGATTAGAATTGAGCACCTCGCACATCTTGTTTTAAATTCTGATATTCTCTATTTTGTGTGCAGGGAAAATCTCAATCAGACGGCTTTTCAGGGTACAATCAGATTAAGATGTATCCCGACGACGAGAAGCATACTTCGTTCAGAACACCATTGGAGGTATACTGCTACACAATGATGCCCTTCGGACTAAAGAATGCCGGAGCAACCTATCAGCGGGCAATGAATACAATTTTCCGCGATCATCTCCGAAAAACATATATTAAGAACTAGTCGACACCGAGTATCACCTTACAGTGGCGACTCGACACCCTGTCTGCTCTAAACATATATTAAGAACCAGAGAGGTCTATAATATCTCGACGGATCTTGAGCCGAGAGATTGGCAATTTCCTTTCATCGACTATATCCTACATGGTCTGCTGCCAGACAATCCTAAAGAAGTGGCATCTATCAGACGAAGGTCTCTCCGTTTTTACTATGATCCAACTCTGAAGACACTTTATCGTCGTTCATATGACGGTGTCCTCCTCCGTTGCCTTTCTAATTCAGAGGCACAGGAAGTGCTTAAAGAAACACACGACGGCATATGCGGAGTGCATCAGCCAGGTCCAAACTTAAAGACAGATTGCATAGGCTTGGATATTATTGGCCAACCATGATAGCCGATGCCATCCAATATGCACGAAGGTGTAAAGCATGCCAAATTCATGCGGACTTCATACATCAGCCCTTAGAGTTGCTCCATCCAACTGTTGCTTCATGGCCATTTGAAGCATGGGGAATCGATGTCGTAGGGCCAATCAGCCCCTCTTCGACAAAAGGACACCGGTTTATCCTGGCAGTAACCGATTACTTTTCAAAGTGGGCAGAAGCTATACCACTGGTTGAAGTTAAAACTTCTAACGTGGTTAATTTCATCAAACACCACGTCATTCATCGATTTGGTGTCCCTAGGGGATCATCCATGATAACGGTCCCCAGTTCATAAGCCAGGTATTCTATCGATTCTGCGATAAGTACCAAATTCAGAATGTGGCTTCAACTGCTTATAATCCCGTCGCTAATGGCTTGGCGGAAGCATTCAACAAGACAATCATTAAGTTACTCAAAAAGTTCGTCTCCTCGAATAAGCGAGATTGGAATGAGAAGCTTAGCGAATGTCTTTGGGCCTACCGAGTCACGGTTCGGACCCCGACAGGCAATACGCCTTTTTCCTGGTATACCGGTGTGAAGCAGTCATACCGTTGGAAATCCAGATGCCGTCATTACGAGTCGCTCTGATCACTAAGATCACATCAGAGGACAATGATCAGTTGCGTCTCAAAAGCTCGAAGCCCTATATGAGAAGCAGTTGCAAGCTCAGCAGCACATTGAGTTGTATCAAGCTCGGAACTCAAAAGCCTTCAATAAGAAGGTCAAATAAAGAGTCTTCCAGAAAGGAGATTTGGTTTTAGCCGTCAGACGACCAATGATCATGATGCACAAAACCAAAGGCAAATTTCAGCCTAAATGGGAGGGACCGTTTGTAATAGAAACAGTCTATTCAAACGGAGCATATCGCCTTATGACTTCGGATGGTGATTTACTCATGATGTCAATCAACGGCAGGTTCTTAAAGCAGTATTATCCTTGATAAGGATCCTTCTCATGATCAAGTTAACATTACACCTCTGATCAAGACCTTCAAATCCAAGATATGCAGAAGGAGCGCCCCTCTTTTCCTCCAAACGAGATCATACAACCATGAACCAGTAGGAAGCTGATCATACACTGGTTGTCTCAAAGAAGAATCAAGGTTACACATGCACTAACCAAATGATCCAACACTTTAACGGTTAAGGATAGAGGAAAATGTTGGCCTTTAAGCCCATCATAAGTCCTCGATAACTCATCATGCTGAGGGGAATAGCATGGCTAGCCCGACTCAAACGGTAGTTGGCAAAGGCATATTAAACCCGTTGACAGCTGAGGATTTGCTAAAAATCCTAAGGGACCTGTTCTCATTTGATCCAACACCTTTAACGGTTAAGGATAGAGGAAAATGTTAGCCTTTAAGCCCAACATAAGTCCTCGACAACTCATCATGCTGAGGGGAATAGCATGGCTAGCCTGACTCAAACGGTAATTGGTAAAGGCATATCAAACCCATTGACAGCTGAGGATTTGTTAAAAATCCTAAGGGACCTGTTCCCATTTGATTCCCTCTCCAAAATTACTTACCAATTCTCATCCATAGAATGGTAAGGCCACATACAAAGAATGACCGATCCACTCGAATTACTGTTATGTTAACACTACACCTCTGGCATCCATTTCGCTGTTAAGTTAACATTAAACCTATGACAGTGATCTCCTCGATTTTCTCAGTGAGAACGAGACCTTTCCATGCTATGTTTAACACTACACCTCTGGCATCCATTTCGCTGTTAAGTTAACATTAAACCTATGACAGTGATCTCCTCGATTTTCTCAGTGAGAACGAGACCTTTTCATGCTATGTTTAACACTACACCTCTGGCATCCATTTTGCTGTTAAGTTAACATTAAACCTATGACAGTGATCTCCTCGATTAACACTACACCTCTGGCATATCTTTTTATCAAGTTAACATTACACCTCTGACAAATTGCTTTCTGAATTCCTACGAAGTTCCTTTTTTGTCACGTTAACATTACACCTCTGACATATGATCTTTTATGGGATTCACTTCCTAGCTCCCCAGCAAGTTTCTGAGTCCCACTCAGTCTTTGGTGGACTTTTCTGGTTGTCACGTTAACAATATTCCTCTGACAATTCCTTTCAAATCCCATCCAAATTTTGAGTTTGGTGGCTTCTCAATCGGTTACGTCATTGCGACCTCTGAACCGGCAGATAGCCAAGTCTCATCCTTCAGTCCAGCAAGGACTATTCCATTGTCATCATACGATAAAATTTTAAAATTGGTGGCTTCTCAATCGGTTATGTTATTGTGATCTCTGAACCGGCAGATAACCAAGTCTTATCTTTCAGTCCGACAAGGACTATTTCTTTGTCACCATATGACAATTTGAGCTTGGTGGCTTCTCAATCGGTTACGTCATTGCGACCTCTGAACCGGCAGATAGCCAAGTCTCATCCTTCAGTCCGGCAAGGACTATTCCTTTGTCATCATATGACAAAATTTTGAGCTTGGTGGCATCTTAATCGGTTACGTCATTGCGACCTCTGAACCAGCAGATAGCCAGGTCTCATCTTTTAGTCCAGTAAGGACTATTTTCTCAAATGTATGACTAACTCTCTCAGCCTATCACCGCTGAATAGATTAATTATATCATTATTCCGTTTTCTGTAAGGGCTGCAATACAACTTGAAAGCGAGAATTCAGAAGATAAAACAAGCTGAAAATGCAACGGGGGAGTCAAAATGAAATCACTTTTTATTGATTCCGAAAGAGGGATACATGAATGTACAGATTACAAGCTACAACATCGCTTCATAGGACTTGATCTGTTCTTCAAGAGTGGCCAGCCTAGTCTTCCTCTCTTCAGTAGCCCTGATAAGCGCCTGCGACCTCAACTCGGCCTCATTAAAGCTCGCTGTCTGGGTCAAGCGAGCTTCAATTTCAACCAAGGCTGCCTTCTGCTAGCTCCTGCCGCAAGACTTCATCATTCTGGGTTTTAAACTGCTCAAGCCGGGCAGTCTCTTCAAGACGCACTGGTTCAGCCTTGGACAAAAGGAGATTAGCCTTCCTGATCATTTCCTTGGCCTTTTCAATTTTATCCTCAGCGTCAAGAAGAGCACTGCTAGAAGCGTCTATGGCATCCCTGAGCTCTACTTTCCTTGTTTCCAAGGATTTCAAATCAGAAAAAATTGCCTTAGCAGCTTCTTGAGCGGCGAGATGAGCTTCATGCATCTGAGCAGCAAGATGCGCAAGCTATTCGTTAACTGAAGACTCTAGATCTGAATGGCTAAGATGGCGCCATTCGTCCACATCCCTCTCGAGTCTGTCCACCAGAAGCTCCAATGTGGCGGCCTGGTCATCACCTCCAAAGTCCCGGATACTGTGAATGCTTCGGGAGAGGACCACCTTTAAAGCAGAGAATGAGGTAGTCGAGCCCTTCAAGACCAAAGCAATGGATCGCTTCAAGCTCTTATAAAAGCTGTCGACTAACTCAGCCACGAATCGTTCTCGGCCTCAATTACTCCTGTCAAACGAGCAGCCCCTGAAGACAGAGTTTCCACTGGTTTCACTGGCGTAACTATGGAGGAAATAATAGAAGCACTGGCTGCAGCAACACGAGGGGTCGTCGGTGATCTCGGAGGAGTCCTCATTGAGACCAGTACACCAGCCACAACTGAGGTAGGACTAGTGACTATTTTTGAGAGGGCTGGCTCAACCACCAATGTTGGAGAAGTAGGACTGGTAATCACTTTCAGTTCCGCGCTCGACAAAATAGGCGGCATCGGCAAAACCGATGGCATCTCACTTACCGATATAGTTGGAAGTGAGGTCGGTTCCATGACTATTGTTTCCTCAATCCCCTTTCCTCTGGCAGGTTCAGGCTGATAAGAGGGCAACCCGTGATACAAAGCATCCAACTCGGCAGCATCCGCCGCAGTCGAAATACTTATTTCACCCTAGTTCCCTCAGGAAGACGGATTAGCTCTCTTGAAGTCGATGCACCCAGAGGTGGAACACCGGCATCAAGACTTTGTTTAAGCAAGGCATAATAAATAGCAGGAGTCAAAAGGTCAAAACACTACCAAAAGATGATGTCACCTCAATCGTCTTGACGGCTGCATCAGTCCCTGCAGGCTCCATTGGAAAATCTTTGGCAGAATCAACATGAATGGCCGGTCCACCTTCACTTGCTGAACCCTCCGTAGTCCACCCAAAAGTGCTAGAAGCTACGGGACTTCCTTTTGAAGTCCCAGCACCCGAAGGACCTACATCAGCCACATCACCTCCAAACTCTTTCGAGACGGCGAAATAGCCAGCTTCATCGCCTTCTCTATAAGTGAACAGTGGATCATAATGCTCCCCCTGTTCTCCGGCAGCCTCAACTCTCGGGCTTCTCACCGCCTTAGTCCTGAATCATAAAGTAAACATTGAGTTATATAGAACACATAAGAAGTATATTACAAGAACGGAGCTGATCTTACCCTGGTCCGGAGCAGCTTTACCAGTAGTCTGCCTAGGAGCTGACAACCTAATGATTAATGGAGCAGAAGGAAGAGGCACTGCAGATGATTCGCCCTCTGCAATAACCGTAGGAGCGTAGCGACGAGGCTTCTTCACTACCCTCTTCCTACGAGATCCACCTTCCCACTTTCGCTTGAAGTGGACGTTAGGATCTTCTTCCTCCACTTTTTCCACACCAACATGTTCCATGGGGGCCGTGCCTACCCCAACAGAAGCAGCTGCTAGAGCCTCAGCACCTGTATCCGCTTCAAAGCGAGGACTTTCTGCATCTGAGGCTTCGCTATCATCAACGACAATGAATTCCCCGAGGCCTGAAATGCGGACCCTCTTACCCTCGCTTTTCTCAGTGACCTTCTGCTTCAGCTGCTGAGAGATTAACTCACACCAAAGGAATTAATAGAAAATCTAGTGGGTGTGGAGTTTGAAGTTCTATACCACTGGCAGAATCCCAGGGTCGTCAGAAGGTTCGGAGTCCTTAGCGGCGTGCACAGTCGCGCCTCAGTACAGCTAGCAATGAAGAACCGCTAGGCACGAGCTCCATCGATGAGGCTCCCCATAAAGGCCAGATTGCTGTTTGAATTGCCTACATACAGTTGGTCATACCCAAACTGACAGGCAAACCGACTCGGAACATAGGGCTCCAGGTAACAGGTGTCCCCGCTTCTATACAACAAGTGGGATGGCCGGATGCTAACCAGCCATTCGAAGACTCCCCGACTCAATGATGTCTGCCCTTCCCCTACATCCTTGAATTCTTCACCATAGCCTGCATCGCGAATGTAGGGAAAGCATCAAAAAAGGCTGTAGACGTCATGGCGACACAGCAGTTTGCGGACCCCAGCCACATAAGTCTGTGACCACAAACACCCCTCAAATCGACGGAGAAGCGCCATGTGAACACCTTCTGGGGGCTCCTCTCCGGCTTGGATAATGGAGGGGCAGTGAAGGGCGAACCATGCCATCAAATAAGTATATGGCAAACCAATTCTGGGGTTGGTCTGTCGCGAGGCAACATAGTCCCCTTTTCCCGCTTCGTTGTTAGTGGCCTACAGAAAGCCTCCGTCAATCCACGAAGGCCTCTTTGAATACAGCACACCATGGCTGAAGAAATTCAAGAGAACGATCATGGACTAGACTAACAGCGGGCAATAAGACAGTCAGATGAATGACATCGCCGGACGAAGACGGCACCACACATCTCTTCAACTAGACCATAAAAACAAACCAGCCAGAAGTGCCTTCCGAGACGTCGGTCGACGAGCCTGGTGGTGTGGAAACTCCGAAGAATATCGCCTTTCTCATAGGGTCCGTCATCTTCTTCCAGAATCAAATCCCCTTGAGAGTGCTCTTGCATCCGGCGAAAGATGTCTTCATCTGCGACTCCATAATGAGCTGCTTCAGGTGTACCTTCCAGGTCAGGGAACAAATAATTTCCCCAGCTCTTCAAACTGCATGAAGCTTCCTTATGGCTCCCATGCATGCTGGAGCAAATGTAGAGGTGGCACATCAATTCCCAGTAAGTCTCAAACAAGGCGGGCTCCTGCTTCTCCAGAAGTGCCAATTCCACCTCGCACGGAAATATTCTTCATATGGGAGAGAACCGAAAGGCAGAGCAGAGACTTCCCACATCTCGTGCAGAGCCATGCCCAATTCGCCAACAGGGGTGAAGAAGGTCCCTGTAGCCGGACAGTACAACTCAAAGATGGCATAGAAGTTCGCTACGCTCATCTGAATGCCATAACAGGTCGCCCTGACGGCCTCGTAAAGTCCCAGCCTCTCCAGATCCTCCTTGAAATGGGTAAGGACATATAGAGTCAGGTCCCTCCCCCATGCCTTGGGAGGGTGAATCCACCCAGGGGGTCCTGAAATCAGTAGCTGGATAATTGTCACAAACCTAAAGAACTAATTTCCAAAGGTCTGAGCCACTGCGGGATTTTCTCCCACTGGGATGTCTGGAAGTACATTCCCAGGGTGGAGACCCAATATGCAGCGAGGAGGACCCGTCCTTGTGTAACCGGGGGATGGAATTATCAACTTCCCTACGTGAACGGAGTCAGTAGTCCGAGTCACTTGCCACTGCATCTTCCGAGCCCTCGTCACACATTGAAAGAAGGACAAGGGAAAATACCGCTTGCTAGATGGGAGATAGTACTTCTCACCATCCAATTTGAAAATTCACTGCCCCTCTCCGGCTAGCAGCTGGTGATCATTGTCTGGTGCTGCATCTCTAAATATGAAGCGGGCTTTCGATAGATTCTTCGATCAGAATCTTCAAGGAGAGCAGTAGTTAAGATGCTCCTCATGGTGCGCTGATCCCCAGCATGAATAAGTGCATCCCGAGCAGGAGCGCTTTGCTCGCTGAATAGTGAAGCCTGCCCTTGAAACTGCAGGCTGATGTTGCCATCCAGCCCCCTGGCTGTGCCAAAGAGACTGTTCAAAGGACCAAGAGTATAGTGCACTACAAAAATAAGGAGAGACTATGATTAGTTCATCAGCCGAAGGAAAGCTAAAACAAGAATGTAATTTTTGTTAAGGCATAGCTTCGCTCTCCGAGAGGAGCTGGCCTAACAATAGCTTCGCCTTGAAGCTTAGCTTCACAGCTGCAGCTTAACTCCGCACTCCACACGAAGGCAGGATGCAGGAAAATATCTAAGTATTAGCTTCGCTCTGAAAGCTTGGCCTCAATGCGAAGGAGCCCCAAGAGCTAACTTCGCCAGAAGAATACTGCTACTTAAAATTATTTTAAGGGCATTAAGGTCCTTTTCAGTTGCGTTCCAAAGGTTAGCTTCGCATCCTATTATTCAACAGGATGTGAAAACCGCCTAAGTGATAGCTTCGCCTGGAAGCTTGAAGAAGAAACCCTTCGGTTCTAAGATTCCCAGTCAAGAAATCAAGGAAAATTAAGGGACTTGACCTCCCTGAGATCACTAGATCACAATAGATCGTTCTAGATCCATTTATAAATAGCCGAAAGATTGGCTTTAAGAGAGATGAAAATCTCTGAACAAAAGGGAAAGATCCCTACCCGCGATAGGTCGTTCGATGACCGGAGGAGGAGAAGGACCCTCCGTCGTAGAGGTTGCTACCTCCTTTCCTGCTCGTCTTTTAGGAGCCATCGAAAAATGAAGAAGTTCCTAAATTCTCAAACGAGGAGGAAGAAGAAAAGAGAGTCAGAGTTCTCTGAAAATTCAAAGAGAAGTGGTGCCTTCTCTTTCAGCCCGATCAGGCTTTTATAGGCTGATGATTGCCTAAATGTCGCCTCCTCGAAAGGAGCGCAGGCAGTCGTTTCAAATTAATTTGAAACGGTGCCTAAAGCGCCTTCCCAAGAAGCGTTACTTCAGCCCCGCTAAGGGCTAACTCTGTCGTGAGTCCAGTGTTGACTTAGCGCGACGCTTGAATAACTTCGCTGAGAAATATGCCTTAGCTCCGCTAAAAGCACATCTCTAGCTTCGCGAAAATTTCGTGCTAGCTTCGCCAGAAGCTGGCTCCTGACTTATTTGGAAATCTATCTTCAGCTTCGTTAGATGCTTAGCTCGGCTGAGAGTGAGAGTTTCATTTCCTCCTAGGAAAAAGACTTGCCTAAGTTGGTCCACCTCAGGTGTTCTCGAATCAAAAAAGGAGAGAAACAAAGCAGATAAGTAGAAAATAAACTTTTACTGATTCAAAAGGGAAGATACATTGGCGCTGCATCAAGGTGGTTCGTACAATCGAATCATTGCTCCAAAGGCATACAAGTGGTCCTATCTACTTCCAAGCCAAACTAACTGGACACGAAAGGCCTTCCTCCTGCACAAGGCCGTAATCCTTCGCATTATGGTAGATTTTGCCGTCAAGAAGCTGATCTTCTTTGATGAAAATTGCCAAAGGACTGATTGCCACCAGAAAGCTGGATCTTCTCTGATTAAAATTGGCAAAGGAAAGATCCGAGACCTTACAGGTGACATCCGCTTTCTCGAAGTGGATCATATCGGATAAGCGACTACCAGCCCCTTCCCGAAGTGGATCATCTCGGATAAGCAACTGCCAACCTCTTCTTGGAACACGCATCAATTGCTCCAGTATATTCCTCCTGCTTAGGATTAAAGTTTCTACTGGAATATCAAGAGACAGTTTCTGGTCTCTTTCATTAAGATGAAAGACTGGCAAGCACAATTCACTGCAACGCAAGATGGAAAATAGGTTAGCAGTAAAGCAAAGAAAAAAGGCAAGCATGATATGCTAAGTCAAATTCTTTAGGCGAAGCAATTTATATCCGATCCAGTTACACTTTAAGGATGGATTTCAGTTAAGCAGAGGATAGCCTCGCTTGCACAATGATGATGGGCTAGCTCAGCATAAGCCAAGTCATAGCGCCGCCTAAGGCAGTTGTACTTAAGGAGCGTCAAAAAGAGCCAAGTCCTACCCTCGCCTATATGGCTAAGCCAGACTGATCCAGAGGGACGCAGTCTTGACCCCACCTTATAGTAAGACTGGCTCAACCTTGAGAGACTAAGTCCCAATTCTTGCTATGTGGCGAACTTTACAGGCAGATTCAACAGATCCAAACCAGTCAGATACAAAATAAAGA